>PVIC010003062.1:0-71706 GCA_004025085.1 Thryonomys swinderianus
CTCTGAGCTCACTATGTAGCCCAGGCAAGCCTCGAACTCAGCAATCCTCCTGCCTCTGCCTCCTGAGTGCTGGGATTACAGGTGTGAGCCACCACGCCCGGCACTGTGGTGTGTGGTATTGATTGCTGGTGGGCGTGAGTCACCACGCCCAGCATTCTATGTGGTTATCGGGATCAAACTCAGGACCTTGTGCTTGCGAGACAGGCGCCAGAACCACTGAGCTAAATCTCCAGCCCGTTAAAACCCCACATCTTCTTTATCCATTCATTAGTTGATGGGCATTTGGGCCTTTTCTGAGATTTAGCTTTTACAAACTATGCCTCTGTGAACACGGGTGCACATCGCTGTGATGTGATGCTTTGAATCCTTACGGGAAGGTACCAAGACGGGGTGGGGGCTGGCTGGATCCAATGGAACCTCGAGTTCTGGTGTTTTGAGGACTCTGCACACTGATTTCCAGAGTGGCTATGCCAGTCCTCACTCCCTCCCACAGTGAAAGCGTTGTGGGGATGCAGAGGAGGCAGCTGTGCAGTGCAGTGTACTGAGGCTTGCATGCATCGTAGGTGGGACTCCAGCCAGCGCTTGGGCTGGAGGGAAAGCCAGGAGCCTGGATTCCAGAGGCCGAGCACAGTGTTGCCAGCCCTCGTGGAGAGGGTACGCGGTAGTGTTGGTAGAGCCTGGATCAGGGAGGAAACTGGCCCTGGCTGTCCAGATGGTGCTGAGGACTGAGGAGGACGGGCAAGTTCAGGGGAGCGTGGGCTGCAGAAGAGAGAGTGGTGCTGGGCTCTGTAGAGTGTGTTTCTGGCAGTACAAGACATTGAACCAGGGCCTTCACACTGAGCTACATCCTCAGCCCTTTTTATTTTGACACAGAGTGGCATCAAGTTGCCCAGGCTGGCCCTGAATTTTTGATCCTTCTGCCTCAGCCTCCCAGCCAGTGGAATTACAGCACCACACCCAACTGAGTTCTGCATGCATTTGTCATTATTTTTATTCCTCTTCATTCCTCATTCTTTCTTTTCTCCCCCTCCCCTTGCGTCCACTTGACCTCATGCCACTGAGCTAATTGTTTTCTTCTGAGTAAGACTGATGACACACTTAACTTCAGTCATTGACGCAGGTGTGGAGGGTGGTTATGTGGTGACAGGAGCTACCAGTGAATCAAGAGCCTGTCACATCCACCGTGTGCTGCCACAGGGCACATCGGCAGCATGGGGACGCGCTGCTCTACAGAAAGAAAGAGGAACTGAGTGTGAGTCTGTCTGTCTGGGTTTCAGGAAGGACAGGACATACAGACCCTGGTGCCTGGCTTTGCTTTCCAGCTCAGCATGTCCATCAGCTTGGGTGGGCTGTTGTCACAAGCTCTGCAGGCTGTGTGGCTTTGACTCCAGAAGTTATCGTCTCAGCTTGTGGAGGCCAGAAGCCAGACGAAGGTGCTGCCAGTCGACTCTGAGCCTGGAGGGAGAGGGAGAGATTTGTTTTCTCTGCATCCTCCTTCTCCTTCATCCTCCTCTCCTCCTCCGGATCTGAAGGATTAAGCGCCCAGCGTGCTTGCCTGCTAATTGGCCCATCCTGGGGATCGAGCCAGGCCTCATGGGTGCAGAAAAGTTGCTTTACCACTGAGTTGCACCCAGCCCTTGTCTGGCTGTTGTTTTTCAGATGGGACCTCCCTAAATGGCCAACGTGGCCTTGAACTCGGCATCCTGAGTGGCTCTTTTTCTTTGTTCTTTCTTTAACAGTTTTAGTGCCACAGGTTATCTGGTGATAAATTTTATTTTATTTATTGGCCTTCTACATCTGAAAAAGCGTTCTGCTTTGGTTTTTAAGAGACTTCATAGTTGAAGCCAGGTGTGGTGGTGCACTCAGAAGGCTGAGGCAGGAGGATAGATCTTGTGAGTTCAAGGCCACCCTACACTACATAATGAGACTGTCTCAAAAACAAAACAGAAAAAAATCTTTTCCTAAGCCAGTGTCTCCAAGAGTTTTACCTAACCTATTTTTTGGCAGGTTTAGTGTTTCTGTTTTAACATTAAGTCTCTAATCCACTTTGATTTTAGTTTAGCACATGGTGAAAGAGATGGATCTAGCTTTAGTCTTTGGCAGGGTAAAGCCCAGTTTTTGCAGCACCATTTGTTAAAGAGGCTGTCTTTCTTCCATTGAGGATATCTGGCTCCTTCGTCAAAGATGAGGCAGCTTAGTGTATCTGGAGTTGTTTCTGGGTCTTCTAATCTATTCCACTGGTCCTTGGGTCTGTTACTTTGCCAGTACCATGCAGTTTTTTTTTTTTAATCACAGTGACTTTATAGTAAAGTTTCAAGTTGGGGATCATAATACCCCCTGCCATGTCCTTGTTGCTTAGAATTACTTTTGCTATTCTAGGTCTTTTGTGGTTCCAGATGAATTTTTGGATGCTTTTCTCTAGATCTGTGAAATATGCTATTGGGATTTCAATTGGGATTGCAATGAATCTATGTAATAGTTGTGGGAGTATAGCTATTTTGACAGAACCTGTATAGCACAAGAACTAGCAGAAGAAATCAACAAATGGGATCTCTCCTTATTAAAAAGCTTCTGCACAGCAAAGGAAAACACCAGCAGAGTGAAAAGACAACCAACAGTATGGGAACAATTTTTACCAGCTATTTCTCAGATAAATGGCTACTATCTAGAATATATAAAGAGCTTTAAAAAAATCAGCCCCCCAAATTTAAAAACCCACTTCAAAAATGGGCATGTGAAATGAACAGACACTTTTCAGAGAAATAAGTAAAAGCTGTCAAGAAGCATATGAAGAAATGCTCAACATCACTAGTCATTTGAGAGATGCTGATGAAAACAACACTGAGATTTCATCTCACTCCACAAAGAATGGCTGCTATCTCGAAATTAGCCAGCAACAAATGCTGGTGAGGCTGTGGAGAAAAAGAAACCCTTCTCCACTGCTGGTGGGAATGTAGACTGGGGCAACCACTATGGAGATCAGTGTGGAGATTCCTCAAAAAGTAGGATTAGAGGTCCTATTTGCCCCTGCTCCTCCTCTGCTAGGGATATACATGAAAGAATTAAAAAGATTTATACCACAGCGACATATGTGCACCCATGTTTATAGCAGCTCAATTTGTGATAGCTAAATCTTGGAAACAATCCAAATGCCCATCACCTGGAGACTGGATAAAGAAGATGTGGCCTGTCTATAAAATGGAGTATTACTCTGCCTTAAAGAATGATAAGTTTGAGTAATTTATAATGAAATGGATGTACCTTGAGTACATACTCAGAAGTGAAATAAGTAGGTCACAGATGTGTAAATACATCTTTTCTGTGGTATGAGAAACTAAAGTTGCAAATGATTTCTAGAATATATGATAATATTGTGAAGTAGAAAATATTCAAAGGGAAATAGGGCGTATAGGTAAGTAATGAGGGGAAAGAAAATACAATGGTAATAAAGTAAATAAAGCTTATGTATATGGGGGTGGGGGAGTTGTGGGGTGGATAGGAGTGGGAAAAAATGAGAATTAAATTGTATCATATACTGGTACAGATTCTCAATATTGAGTGTGATCTTGTAAAGATTTTTTTAAAACCCAAATACCAAGAGACAGTTCTGGGTGAGAGAGTTCCTTTCTGTTCCTGTGTGTGTCTCAGAGCCCACGTGCTCTCCTCCTGCGGTGCTGCTGCTCTGCTTCCCCGCTGCTCACCACCTTGGCCTCCCTTCTGCTCTTGTGCGTTGTGTGTGTGCGTTTGTGGATTTTATTAGAAAGCCTTCTTCCAAATACAGGGTTGTAAAATGTGGCCAAGTTACAGACTTACAGACTTCCTTTTTACAGCCAAAGACCAAGTGCCGTGGCCACAAGTCAGTGTCCCAAGGGCGCCCGCACGTCCTCTGAGTCACTCCCTTCTCCTCCTTCCGCTGCAGGGGTATGGCAGCCCCCGACCCTGGAGACTCCTCCGCTTGGAGCCCCTGGTCCTCAGCTGTCTGTCATCCAGTGCAGAAAGCAAGTCTTCTGTGGGGTGTTTGTGTCTGTTGTATATCAGTCAGTCCCTGTTGCTGGCTCTTATTGTGGGAAGAGCCCAGTGGCTCCAGGTCAAGCCACGGTGTTGGCTGTCCACCTGCTCCATGCAGAAATTCAGAAACCAGGGGCTCCCCGCCAGCCCATCCTGTGGTCAGAAGGGCACCCCGGGGAGAGACAGGCTCTGTGTAGCACCAGGCCCGCAGCATAGATGGGGAAAGCGGGCACCATGCCTGGACTTGCCCGAAGTCAGACACTCTGGATCTTACTGCCTTCTCTGGAAAACTGAATTCTCCACCATATTTTACATACTGTAGTTACAAAACAGTGATTAGAGATCAGTTTTGTTTTCAAAAAAATTCTTTACATGAAATTTAACTAATTTTCTTTGCCTGTAAGTTATATTACATATATAATCTCATTTCATTTCTTAAGTTGGGAGGATTTTATGCATTATGGCATTGCTTAAATTTGATACATTATAAAGGAGATAAACCATGAAATCAGTCATTTCTTAATTTATATTCTGCATTATTTATGTGCAAATAGAGTGTCTTTGAACTATATGAAGTAGAACATTAGGGAGTATTTAAATACTGACTATACTGGCTTTGTTATTTGACAGTTAAATATTAACTGAAAGTGAATCTGATAATTCCTGCCATAGCACAAGGTATGTCAAAAATCAAAGAACAGGGTACTTTTTTCTCAGAAATCTCAGAAATGGGCATTATTTCATGGGCTCAGAACACGGTTCAGTGGTCAGACACTTGACTCTCTGGTTGAGCCTGGGGTTCGAACCACAGTGGGGAAGAGAGTAGGCCTCATTCCATTTCCCCAGAGTCACTCAGTGTTTGAATCTACATGTACGCCAGTGTTTTGAAATCACAGTTCTCTAGAAAAGCTATTTTATTATTTCAGGTTATTACTAATTTTGGCATTTTATTTAACCCTTATAGGATTAATCTTTAAGATATCATTTATCCAAAAGCAACAAAAGAAATTATTGTGAACAATGATTATCAAACAATAGGTGCCAGAGAAATAAGAATTGAACTGCTTGCTTAAGTTATAGTTAATATTTTATGCTCAGTAAGTTGAGATGCTAAAACTTATGAACAGTGTTCTGAACTAAAATTCAGAAAGAATCGGTCTTTTCTGCTGTGAAGTGTTTCATATGTTTGTTTGGGTACCAGGAATGGAATTCAGAACTTTGCACCTGCCAGGGAGGGAAGCTGCTAGATCCCTGGCCCTGAAGTATTTTAATCAATGGGTATGTAACTAGCTTCCTACCCTAAAGGGGAAGTTATTTAAGAAGTTTGATTTGTCATGGTTCTTGTCTGGGTACATTAGTTTATGTAATTATGAAGATTCGATGATTTTTTTATAAATAGTCGTGGCCTCTGAGAGGCCAGCAAGACAGTCCTTGGGGATGAAGGTTGTGTTAGCAGCACTCATCAAATTCCTGCCCTCCCCATGTTGGCAGGAGACACACAATAATAAACATTCACAGTTTGAAAGAAGGGTTTAGCTTGCTCACAGAACTGGATTAAATTCTACTACAGAGAAGAGTCTGGGACTTGAGGACTGTGTTACACGACGTAGACGGCTTCCTCAGAGAGCCAGTGTCGCGGGCAGCTGTTGTAAACCAGGCTTGTTGCAAACTCAGTGACACCTCAGATGCAAACTCTGTGCTGGTGAGAGGGCAGGGGCCACCCACTGGACTTCAAAAGAAAGCATTTTGAGCTGTGCAGTTCCTTAGGTCAGCTAGGAACTGTTTAGAAATTGTTTTAGAACATTTCAGTCGTTTGTTTACGAACATTATCCTACATGGAAAAACCGAATTCAGCATAGACATAACATGGATGGCAAAGTAGGCCCATTTTATCTTAGTACTTGGATTTGTCAGCTTGTATCATACGGGAAGTTTAAAAATACTACACATTGAGTACAGGTTCATCATCCCTCATCAAAAAATGTTTGCATCAAAAGTATGTTAGATTTTGGATTTTTTTGGATTTGGAATATTTGCAGATATCTAATGAGATAATGTAGGGACAGAACCCATATCAAAAGATAAATTTATTTGTATATCATATGTACTTTCTAGAGAAGGTACTTGTTTTGTTTTGTTTGACACAGGTCTCACTGAGGTTCACGCTGACGTTTAGCTCACTGGGTACCCCAGACTAGCCTTCAGCCCACAGCAACCCTCCTGCCTCAGCCTCTCAAGTGCTGTAATGAAAGGCATGTGTGCCATGCCCAGCTTGATGGTGCTGTTACACAGTGTTCTGAGCGTGCCTGCCTTCTGCCAGCACCTTGCCATATGAGTGCAAGTGTGCAGTTGCCCATTTGTACTGGGTCAGCGCTCAGAAGGCTTGGAACTCGGGGTTCGGGCAGAGCCTCTGCATGTATTTTATGACCCAGCAAACTTTGAAATCTGGAACATTTTTGGTATTTCCCCTAAGAAGTGTTAAACTTGTATTGCTGTTGGTAAAATACTGACTGAGATTGGTGAAATGAGTGTTTTACATTGACTTTGCTCACACTCATCTTAGATCTTTGCATATATGCATACATGTATACCTTTATGTATGCATGTGTATACGTTTGCATATTGCAAAAAGCACTGGTTCTAGGCCTGATGGTCAGACTGTCTATAGAGAAACATGAGAAGAATTTGGGAATCATTTTGAAGTGTAACTGAAATCCCTGAGTCCCCTCACTGGTAGACATGCCTTTCTCTCTTGTCTGTCCATAGGACCAGGGAATTTGTGGCTGGAGAACTGGCCAGTGCTTTGCCCTTAGCTTCTCTGAGATTTAGTTTGATGAAGTCTGGGCCTTGGCTTCAGAATTACTTTAGGCTTCAGCATTCTGGTAAAGACACTGTCAAACAGCAGAATTGGCTGTAAGGAGCATTGTTAAGAATAAATTCTCGGGGCCCGGAGGGTTAGCTCAGTGGTTCCGGCGCCTGCCTCGCAAGCACAAGGACCTGAGTTCGATCCCCGGTAACCACATATAATGCTGGGCGTGGTGGCTCACGCCTGTCATCCCAGCACTCGGGAGGCAGGGACAGGAGGATTGCTGAGTTCGCGGTGGCTTGCCTGGGCACCATAGTGAGCTCAGGGCCAGCCTGAACTACAACGCGAGACCCTGTCTCAAAAAGCAAAAAAAGAAAGAAATTCTTGGGCCGGGGATTTAGCTCTAGTGGTACCGTGCCTACCTTGGAAGCACAAGGGCCTGAGTTTGATCCTTTCTATCACCAAAAAAAAAAAAGAATAAACTCTCTTACAAGAGTGATGGCTGAGGCCAGCAACATGTGGAAATATGATTTGTGTGTGTGTTAACAATTCTTACTATAATCAGTGTGAATAAGTTAAATTCTGTTTTTAAAAAAAATAGTAGTAAAGTATTTACTACATACCTGCTATGGTCAGGCACCGTCCCAGGCACTGTTTGACCTGGGCTGTGTGCTCAAGAGTCTGGTCAAGGTAGACTTAGAGGCCGTCACGGTCACACAGGGATTGTAGCCGGGGCTCTTGGAGCTCCCGGGAGTGTGTCTGACCCTCGCTCTCCCTTCCTGTGGGTATTTTCTAACTCAACACAGTTCTTCCCTGCAGCTTTGACAGGGTCAGGGTGAGGCTGGGCAACAGTGCACACCTCTAACCCAGCACTTTGGGAGGCTGAGGCAGCAAGCTTCTAAGTTCCGTCCCCACTCGGATAGCTTAATGAAGCCTGTTCTAAAAATAAAAAAGGTTGAAGGTTTGTCTCAATACAAAGCCCTGGATTCAATCCCCAGAGAGGAAAAAACCATTAGGGTTAGGATTTGAGTGGTCATGGCAAGGAAAAGTGCTTACCAGTCAGATGCAGTAGAAATGGTTAAAACACAAGTGAGAGTTTACATAAACACCTTGCATCTCAGACACAGAAAGAGGGTACAAATGCAGGAGAGCCCTGCAGCAGGGAGGCAGAGCAGTAAGGTGATGTCTGTTGGGAGTCGGGGCCCTTGGTGTTTTACAGTAAGGGCTGTGATCAGCGTTCTGGGCTAGGGACTGCTACAGGGGCCAAGACTGAGGGGTGAGCAGGATCCTGTGTGTATGTGTGTGTGCCAGATCCCCCAGACAGGTGTGATTATTACTGATCACAAACGTGCTGATAAAAAATGAACAATACAAAATACATTGAGAGTGCCTTGGGTGCTAAGCTCCCCAATACCACAGGCTCTGAGATCTCTGCTCTGTTTGTGTCCTTCCCTGAGCTGGCCAGGCCTGGAGCAGGGGAGCTGGAATGGCAGGTGGACCAGCCAGCAAGTCCCCCTGTTTGTGACATTTTCTGTTCAGGGTGGCTCGCTCTGAGGCACCCTTATCCTTCTGCTGCTGTGACTGTTTGAGCAGGCACTATACTTTTCTGAGGTGTAAATTAATGAAAATAGATGCTCTTGAAGATTCTTGTAGGTTTTTTTTTTGTTTTTTTTTTTTGAGACAGGGTCTCACTTTGTAGTTCAGGCTGGCTCTGAGCTCATGTAGCCCAGGCAAGCCCCCAAACTCAGCATTCGTTCTGCCTCTGTCTCCTGAGTGCTGGGATGACAGGCATGAGCCACCACGCCCAGTATTGTTGTAAGTGTTACTGAGGATTGAACTCAGGACCTGGTGCTTGGTAGGCAGGCACCAGAACCACTGAGCTAAATCTCTGACCTGTTTTCTTTAGTCCCTGGGCCTTTTAGTGCCAATCTCCTTTTTCTTTCTTTTTTTTTTCTTTCCTTTTTTTTTTTTTTTTAATTCAGGGCCTGAGCCTTGGCAGGAAAGGATTTACCACTGAACTATATATTCCCAACACTTTTTTATTTTCAGATAGGGTCTAAGTTGCCAAGGCTGCGCTGGAACTTGCAGTCTTCCTGCCTCTGCCTCTTGAAAAGCTGAGATTACAGGCGTGTGTGTGTGCTGCCACTCTGAGCTTTCGCTTTTCCTTTTGCCCAGGGAAATTGCATATTGTTCCTTGATAATAAATGGCCAAGCTTGGTTTTAATGAATGTGGAGTGCTTTTGAATGCACAAAACACTGAAGCACTTCATATGCAGATGGAATTATGCATTGTAAAACTAAGCATTAGAACAATAGTATCTCTAGGTGGGATATTGTTCTTTCCAGAACCATGTGATCTAGATTTTTTTCCATAATACCTAATGAGAGAGATTTTTAAAAAGAAAGAAGAAACTGGGCCGGAGGGTTAGCTCAGTGGTTCCGGCGCCTGCCTGGCAAGCGCAAGGTCCTGAGTTCGATCCCCGGAAACCACATACAATGCTGGGTGTGGAGACACGCCCACCAGCAATCAACACCGTTTACCACAATGCCGGGCGTGGTGGCTCATGCCTGTAATCCCAGCACTCGGGAGTCAGAGACAAGAGATTTGCTGAGTTCGCGGAGGCTTGCCTGGGCACCATAGTGAGCTCAGGGCCAGCCTGAACTACAAAGCAAGACCCTGTCTCCAAAAAGCAATAAAAAAAAAAAAAAAAGAAAGAAAGAAAGAAGAAACTGGCCAGAGATTTAGCTCAGTGGTTCTGGCACCTGCCCAGTAAGTGCAAGGTCCCTGGTTCGATTCCTGGTAACCACATACAACAATACCGGGTGTGGCAACTCACACCCACCAGCAATCAGTACCACACACCACAGTGCTGGGCGTGGTGGCTCACGTTTGTAATCCCAGCACTTGGGAGGCAGAGGCAGGAGGATTGCTGAGTTCGAGGCTTGCCTGGGGTACACAGTGAGCTCAGGGCCAGCCTGAACTACAAAGCAAGACCCTGTCTTGAAAAAGAAAGAGAGGGAGGGAGGGAAGAAAGAAAAATTGAAAGGAAGGAAGAAAGGGAGGAAGGAAGGAACTGTCCAAATCATTTTAATACTAGAAATCTGACCATCTCTCTGTCTGGTGGGCTGCCGGCACGTGTACCCTAAGTTGGGAGGATGGTCTCGGAGTCTCTCTTGTTTGAAATAAGAGTGCTCGCTTCGGCAGCACATATACTAAAATTGAAATAAGAGTAAGCGTGTGCTCTGCCCGCGGACACCAAGAACTGTGGTTGCTGGAATGTGGCTCCTGGCAACTCCACTTGAGGACACGTGGATGGCCTTGGGCAGGCGGTGTTACAGGCTTCCTTCCTCGCTGTGGCAATCGAGGGAGAGCCGTGCGTGGGGCCTGACCTGCATGGTGCCCCTGGCTGGGGTGGCCTGCAGCTCTGGTGGCTCCCTGCTGACAGCTGGTGTTCACAGGGTGTGTGGCTGCCGGGAAGCAGAGCTGAGCCTGCCCAGGACCAGGTGACGTTGCATCGCCTGTGAGGCGAGCACACAGCGGGATTTGTTAGTAACTGAGGCTTTGGGGACATGATAAGAAAGCTGATAGCCAATTTGAAAATACTGTGTATTATATAAAAACAGCTTAAATTTTCAAATTGCACCATACACAGTCCAAAGCTTCAGTTATAATTTTGATTTTTGGTGGTTAGTGTATATAGTATATTTAGAGAATGGAAATATTTGGCTGAGTTGAAACAAGTCACTCTGGAGTCCAGAGAGTTGCCTTTTTTACTTCTTGTGGTCCTGATGATTGAACTCCCCACCCTCACACTGAGACATATCCGTCCATAGCCCTTTTGAATTTTTTAAAGTTTGAGACAGGACCTTGCTAAAACATTTCATTTGCCCAGCCAGGGCCTGAATTTGCAGTCTTCTTGCTGCAGCTTCCCAAGTGCTAAGTTACAGTCCTGTGTCATCACACCCACCTCAGAAAGTTGCTTTTAAAAGCAAATCAAGGTAAGTTTGTTAACTCATCATTTGTGTTTGATAACAGTGTGTTGAGGATTCTAAGAAATCGAGTTTAAATTTTGTGTAGGTTCACATCAGAAATAAAGAATAGCCTAATAGCATTTGAAAGTGCTGTTCTGTGACTAATGTTAAACTAGTACATAATTGTTCTTTCATTTATAGCCACAGCTGTTGGTTTTTAGTCTTGTCACTGAAGTTAATTTTTGCCTCTTGTTCTGTATTTTAAAACATAGCATTTCAAATAAGTTGTACTAGGAATCAAGATAGCCAGATGCTATTTTCAGTATCTAACTTTGAGCAAAAAAGATATATTTGTATCTTATTTTCCTCATCTGGAGACAAACAGGCTCTTATAATTTCACTTAAAAACAGAAACATAACACACATCTTTGAGGTTGGCACATATAAATAAGAAATCAAAAATATTTCAGTGATTGGAATTCCACCTATTAAGAGACATGTCCCTGAGGTGTTAAGCACATCGCTAATGCAGAAGCGGGGGTGGTGTGCCTGTGGCGCTGGCTGGACCGGGCTGGGCGCCACCTGCGCTGGTACAGGATTGCATCGGGCTGTCCTTCCCTTGTTCGTGGTCACAGGGGTGAGCTGTGACCTGGTTTGGAGGTTGGCTGAAATTCGCAGTCCAGCCCTTCCACGGGACAGAGTGAAATGTCCCCATGCGAGGGGATTCATGACCTTAGGCTTCAGGGTGAGCACCTGCCATGGAGTTCTGGGGACACGTGTGGCCAGCAAGAGATGGGCGTGGAAAGAGGTGGGAATGATGGGGAGTTGCGGCTAGCTCTTCAGACAGCTGCAGTCAGTAAGAAGCAGAGCAGAGAGATGTGTGGTCAGCACACAGTGGGGCATGAGCAGTGCATTGCTGGGACAGACAGTGGGGAGACTCAAGACAGGCCAGTAACGAGGGCATCTTGAGCAGGGTCACCTGGGTGTATGCTCAAGTGAGTGTTCGTGTCAGCATTTGCTATTTGTGGCACAGCTTGAGTAGTTGGTCTTTGTGGTTCCGGCTCTCATACGAGGCTTCAAAGTTAGGCAGTGAGCCAGAACTATACCAAAAGACGGGAGCTGACTGGCGGCATTGCGATGGAGTGGACTTTCAGTGACACAGCTGCCTTAGGGTGCAGCGTGGCCCTGGGCTGGGGGCGCAGGCATCACATGCAGCGCTGGGACCTGCTCCACCTGGAAGTGCCTGACCTCACGCAGGGCCAGCCGCTGCCTCATGCTTGTCTCCTTCTGCAGCCAGCAGGTAGTGAAGAGATTCAGTTCCACCATGCCAGACAGTGGGAAGGCCTGGGAAAACCTGGGGCATTGCTTAGAAGAAAGCTGAGCTCTAAAAAACATCCCACCAAGGTCTGAGAACTTTATTTTCCTGGAAAAATAAAATTCTGCCAGGAGTTCATCTCAAGGAGATAGTGGAACAAGTAAGCTGAATTGTGATTGGGGATGCTTATGAGAATGTTTGTGTCCTAGTTTTTAAAAGGAAGTCAGTTTTAAGTGCCCAAGATTATAGGGTCAGGGCCAGGGATTTAGCTCAAGTGGTACCACGTCTACCTTGCAAGCGTAAGGGTCCGAGTTTGATCCCCAGTACTGAAAAAAAAGATTATAGGATCAGTCTAATAGATTGCAGTTTGAGGAAAGATGTCTACGACACTGATGAGAAGACAGTGTTAAAGAGGGAATGTATGATCATATGTGTGGCTCACATGTCTATTCACATGCTTAAAAAGACACCTAGAGGGGCCAGAGGGTTAGCTCAGTGGTTCCGGTGCCTACCTCGCAAGCGCAAGGTCCTGAGTTCGATCCCCGGTAACCACATACAATGCTGGGCCTGGAGACTCACGCCCACCAGCCATCAATACCACATACCACATACCACCAGCGTGGTGGCTCACGCCTGTCATCCCAGCACTCTGGAGGCAGAGGCAGGAGAATTGCCGAGTTCAAGGCTTGCCTGGGCTACATAGTGAGCTCAAAGCCAGCCTGAACTACAAAGCAAGACCCTGTCTTAAAAAAAAAAAAAAAAAAAAAAAAAAAAAAAAAAAAAAAAAAAAAAAAAAAAAAAAAGACACCTAGATAATATCAGCCTTAGAGGAAACACACATATACTAAATTGTAATTAAATTATGGTTTCCAACTGGAATTGCACTTATATTAGCTAATAATTTAAGCACTCAAATAAAAGCATTATCCAGTATCATATATTTTAATTGGAGCCATTACTTTTTTTTTTAACACCTTTCCTTTAAGTAGGTCATTGTTTGTTTGTAGTTTTTGTTTGTTTTGAGACAGGGTCTCACTTTGTAGTTTAGGCTGGCCCTGAGCTCACCGTGTAGCCCAGGCAAGCCTCGAACTCACAGCAATCCTCCTGCTTCTGCCTCCCGAGTCCTGGGATTATATGCATGAGCCACCACGCCCAGCGTTGTGGTATGCAGTATGGGGATTGAACCCAGGGCCTTGCCCTGCCAGGAAGATGCTGAACCTACTGAGCTAAATCCCTGGCCCAAGTAGGTCATAGTTTGGTGCCTTGATTCAGCAAATGTGTTGACACAAAGGTGATACCACACCGGTTCCGGGTTGAGAAGTTAAGACTTAATGGTTTGGAACACTGCTCCCCTTGTAGATACGAGCACTTAAGTTCGGGGAAGTAGAATAACACCATCACGGGCAAAGGCAGCTGGGTGTGAGTGGAGACAGCTGTTAGAAATTAGAAAGCCTGATGCCAAGTACAACAAAACAAAGAGCTTTTAGGGAGCAGGTATTTAGACTTCATTATTCAACAGATGTGTGTCATAGACCTGCAGGGGTCGGCCCTGCCCTGCACACTGCAACGTGCAGCTGGCATTAAAGTGAAGGCAGCGAGGCACCAGAGCAAGTTAGGGTGAGGATGTTGAGCTGAGAGCAACAGGGACACCGTGTGCAGCAGTTGAGATTAGATTTACAGGAGCTGGAAGCGAGGGGAGAAGTTTAAATTCTGTCCTAAATCTAGTGAAGTGGAAAAATGGCATAATCAAATTTACATCTGAAAGTAATTGCCGCTGCTGCTATGTTAGTCAAAGAATAGAGGAGAAATACTCAAAGTAGTTATACACATTAGGAGGTTACTGTAGTTACCTGTCCCCGTTGCCTGTGAAAATTCACAACATGCTTTGTTTTTATCAATCTTGTATTTTACAACAAATACTTATTTATTCTAAAATGTGTAACCATAGGTCAGTCTGTCAGTCCATATTTGTCTAGACATTTTTGTATAAAAGTATTCTCTTCAGATGCCCCCAAATCAAACTTTATTTCTAGAATAAGTCCTCAAAATATTAAGGTATATCTGGTGAATTCTCTATATTTCCCAGGTGCTAGCCATATTCTTCACTTCAGTAAACTCTGCTCCCGAGTTTTACAGGTTGGCATTATAAAAGCTTTTCTAATGATTACTATCTTCTCATTTATCAAGGCTCAGCTGTTTTTCCTGACAGTCTTAAAAGTTGTCCTCAGAAAGTAACTTGCCGTAGAAGCATTCTGTGATTCACCGAGCCGTGGTATTCCTATGTGTGCAGTAGTCGTGCAGGCAGTGAATAGATAGCTACTGCTGCCTATAATTTGCATTGCAAAATCTTTATTTAAATACTTAACACCCTGTCTAAATTCCTCATCAGGTCACCCAAAGGATGGTAAACTCTAGTCGTGGTTTGGGAGTTTGTTTAGTTTGCTTTCTAAGGAAATAATGATCAAAATTTAGTCACATAGTATGTTATTCAAAAGTGCTTTCTCATAAAGCTTAACTTTTGGTCACTTTAAGTATGGTGATTGCTAGTGCATAAGTCACACCCTGCTAGAGGATGTTGAGGTGTATTACACTTCTGGAGGCACAAGGATAAGTCACAGAATGACTCTTTAGAGTTCCTTTCTCAGCTGGACATGTAGTTTCCATAACTCTGTCAGCAGCAGACATACTCAGGTGCAGCCAGGTGTGCCTGGCATCCCAGTACTCTGGGAGACTGAGACAGGAGGATCAGAGGTTTGGGGCCAATCTCAAAAGAAAAACAGAAAGAAGAGAAAACCAGCTTGGGAGTGTAGCTCAGTGTGAAGGCCTGGGGTTCGGTGCTCGCCTAGGCACAGGTGGTATTTGGGACTTGGCGGAGTGGTTCAGTGGCAGAGTGTGTGCTTGGGATGTGGGTCACCAGCACTGGTAGATGGGGTGGGTGGAGAGAGGGACCTGTGCTTGGAGTAGGGACAGTGCCGTGGGGTGATGGCCGGCTGGGCGCTGACAGTGCTCCCCAGGCTGTGCCCAGGGAGGACTCAGAGCTGGAAGCCAACTGTGTGGCAGCCAGCGGGGTTCTGGGCCAGGCCCAGAACCATGGACTCACGTACAAAGTGAATTTCACATTTTTGAAAGATCACTTATGATGTGGAAAACTAGACTGCGTACAGTTAGATGACAACGGGAAGGTCGAGCTCTGGTAGTACAGAAATGGCAGGTGTCTGAGGGCACTAGCACCTGAGTGCCCGTGGCACACTGTGTACACACACACTGTGCCCTTGGCACAGACAGGGATGCGCTCTTTGAGAAGAGAAACTGTTAGAAAAACGCTAGAGGACATATGTTTTCTTATTTTTATATAAACCATTTATTACTACTTTATCCTTAATAAAGATGTGTTATCTGATAGCTTTTTACAGCTACTGAAGATAGCTTCTACGTCCTCTTTCAAGGATCTTTGGAGAGCCTTAAGAATTTCTGAGGAGGCAAGGTGCAGCATATCTGTAATCCCAGCTACTTGGGAGGCTGAAGCAGAAAGATCACAAGTTCAAGGCCAGCCTTGATGACTTTGTGAGGCCCTTTCTCAAAATAAAAATAAAAAGCGCTTGGAATGTATCTCAGTGGTGGAGTGCTGCTGGGCTTCCTCCTTAGTACCCTCTAAAACACTGGACTTGATGATTCCAAGCTACCACTGAGGGCGAAGAAGATAACTTAGTGACTTCCCCAAAGTGATGAACCATAAGTTACAAATTTTGATTACTCTTTACTGTTTAAAGGATACAAAATACTATTTTGCATTTAGATAAACATCTTAAAATACAAGTCTAGGAAGCAGTGTGACAGATTTCTCTGTTACTTATAAACTGTGTCCCAGATTACAAGAGCCGTGGAGACACTGCCACTTTAGCTCACAGGCAGGTTAGCTGCATGCAGCCTGGTGCTCTGGGCGCCACCTGCCCATTCCTGAGCTATGCGCACAGCAGAACCGGTTCACTGGTCTCCAGGCCCCACAGCTCCGCTGTGTGTTGGAGCAACGGGAAACCCAGCTGGTTGGATTCAGACTTCCAGAACCTACATTCCACAAATAGGTCTTTTTAGAGAGTTCTTTTTAAATTTCTGCCTACTGAGTCTTACTTAAAAACACATGTTCTTGCCGGGCGTGGTGGCTCATGGCTGTCATCCCAGCACTCAGGAGGCAGAGGCAGGAGGATTGCTGAGTTCCAGGCTTGCCTGGGCACCATAGTGAGCTGAAGGCCAGCCTGAACTACAAAGCGAGACCCTGTCTCAAAAAAAAAAAAAACAACAACAACAAACAAACATGTTCTTGGGGTTCTGTGAGCAGTACTCAGCTGATGTGTGCTCTGCGCGGAGGTGCCTGGACAGGGCACCTGTGAGGACAGGAGCGAAGACTGAGGACTCCTCCACAGCCTGGTTTGCTTGAGGTCTGGGAGATAAGGAAAATCAGAGTGCTGTAAAGTTATAACTAATACAATGGTGCTTTTGTATAAATTAGCATTTTAGTAATCCAAATAATATCTGTAGTTTTTTAAATGATGTCAAGTTACTGTTTAGTCACTTTGTTGCTGTTGTTTGTTTCTTGGTTTTTCAGCACTGGGGCTTGAACCCAGGGCCTTTTTACTTAGTTCTAGCCGGTCAGTAAGTTGCCCAGGTTAGGCTCAGATGTGTCGTCCCAAGTGCGAGCTCGCAGACGCTCACCACCACGCTCGCCCACAGTGGTGCTTTATATAAATCAGTGTTCTTGTAACCCAAATGTATCGGAGGATTTTTAAAAGCCTGCGTTCATAGATGAGCAGCTGCTGCAGTACCATAGCCCTCAGCCCCCAGGGTCACCTGTGCCGGCAGAGGCTGCTCAGGAGATGTGAACCAGCGGGCCGCAGCCTGGAGGCCCTGCCGTGGTTTAATTCAGGAATCCCAGGAGAGCCTCGCTCTGTGACCTGATTTCAGGCCACAGGAGAACTGAGACACACACAGCCCGAACCTCACACTGGCACATTTCTAGAAGACAGAATACCAAGATGAGTTATTAAGCTGTACTCAAACATGTTTGCATTTCTCTTTCAAAGCCATAAGCTATGTGAAAATACTTTCACAGCATGATGGGAGCCACCCGGCTGGAGAGGGCAGAAGACCCTCGAGCCAGCTGCGTGGCTTTGCAGTGACATTGCTTCTTGCCAGGGACAGGGACTAGGAGCCCGGGCACTTGGGGCTTAAGTTCCTGTGTTGTGCTGGCGGCTACTGCATGTGCTGCAGAGGTCCTGTAAGAGAGATTCTCCGAAAAGGTCTTGGCTCCTACAGTAGAGCTTCTCCTGAGGCCCTGAGGCCGGAGCAGGGGCTCAATGGCTTGCTGGTCCTGTGCGCTGCTCTGGAGCACGCAGTCTCTGTCCTTGCACTGTCCCCACAGGAGTTCTCTGTTCACACTGCACACTGTCCCTGGCCTGCAGTCTGTTCTTAAGATCATCTGGGAATCCAAGAGCCTCGGGACCGGGCGAGCACGCTCCAGGTCTGTCCTGTCACTGAGCTCACGGAGCGAGCTCTGGGAGTGCTGTGTGAGTGACACAGATAGGAACTCTCCCAGAAAGGTAATTCTGTGCACATTTGTGCGTGAGCCATCAGCTTGTGTGCCAGGTTAACAATTTAAAAATTAACTTAAAAATTAGAGCATGTTGAGGAATTTTTAAATGGTCACAATTACATGATAACAGACAGATTACATTGTTCAGAAGTGTGTCTTAGCCAAAACAGGGTGCTCTTTGTGTCCTCCTAACATGACCTCATCGTGGCCTTCTCCTGTGAACTCTGGTCCCGTGTAGCAGAGGCAGAGGGCTCTGTGCCCAAGTGTCCACAGTGGAGCTGTCTTTCCTTTGTCCTGCAGTAACAGCAGTGGAGGGGCTGGGGATTTAGCTCAGTGATTCTGGCCTCTGCTTGGCAAGTGCAGAGTCCTGGGTTCAAGCCCTGGTACCACGTACCACAGTGCTGGGCATGGTGGCTCAAACCCGTAATCCAGCACTCAGGAGGCAGAGGCAGGAGGATTGCTGTAAGTTTGAGGCTATCCTGGGCTACATAGTGAGTTCAGGGCCAGCCTGAACTACAAAGCAAGACCCTGTCTCAAAAAACTAAAATATCATCATCATCATCAGAGCAATAGAATCTCTTAGCTAAAAACATGACATAGTGATACAGCTTTGCCCTCTGGCTGTGATGGGGGGCTTTTGGGGGGCTTTGTGTGTGTGATACTTGAAAAAGAAACTCACAAACTTGATTCTTGAAAGTATAATTACTTACAAGGAAAATAAATGTATTCCTAAATCTTAAATAGTCTAACTGCAGTTGAGATAAAAACACAATTTTATAGCATAATTTTAACTAGTTCTGTTCAAGTAGACTTTGGAGTCACCCATCATTTCTTATAGTTCTGCATACTTTGTGAATCAAGGGTTCACTTGACTTTGACTGTGACTTTGTGTCGTTCTTCCCTCTCCACTCTTGGAGTGACTCCCCTGGCTGTGATTCGGTGTGAGTTCTCGAGGGGCAGGAGACTTGCGGCCACAGGGGCAGTGTGCGCAGAGTGCGGCCGTCTGGGGCCCAGGAGGCCCCGGCTGCATTACAGCAGCAAGGGCTTTGGACCTCACCTGTGCTTCCTTTTCCTTTTGTACCAGATGCTCTGGATGAGTATTTCGAATACGATGCAGAGGAGTTCCTGGTCTCTCTGGCCTTGCTAATAACAGAAGGGCGGACTCCGGAATGTTCAGTGAAAGGCCGCACAGAGAGTTCCCACTGCCCCCCGGCACAGTCTTGTCACCCAGCCACCATCCGACATGAGTGCAGCGACAAGTTGGCCCAGGTGAGCAGCTGGCGAGGCCTTCCCAGCACCGTCCCCCAGAGCACAGGTGGAGGCTTGCTGCCCCCCAACCTCCCACCCCCTCCCCCACCGCCGCCTGTCCTGCCCCTGTCTGACGCCTTTGCTGCTGTGACTGGACTTGCCTTATGTTGGAGTCCTATCCCTGGCCCTTCCACCTTATGGTGCTATTGACTTGGGAAACTGATGTTATGAATATTTTTCCCACATTAATGAATTTCCCTTTTATGTTATTTTTTTAAACTGGAGTATACTTCTGTTGTTAAAGCTTTTTTAAAATACTGCTAAAATAGTTTGGTAAATACCAAATAATTTGCCTTAAGAATTTTCCTTCTCAAATGCAGTCTGAATTTTTAAACTTTAAAACATCTTGGCTGTTCTCAGGATTTAGTGAAAATGAGTCTTTGATAGTTTGCTGTTCAGATTTAAGGATTAATCTTTCCCAGGAAGTGAAAAACTAGGCAAGATGGTGCCAACACTGAAGCTGTCAGACATGGCATGTGGCCATGTACCCGCAAGACAGAGCAAGGATGCCTCCCCAAGAAAATGTGCATCCGATCCTCACGCTGCGCCTGGCAGCATGTTCCGTAATCCCAGTGCACTAAGGGATGAGACGGAAGGCTCCCGAATTCCAGCCTAGTCCAGGCAATTTAGTGACTTAGCAAAACCTTCTCATTCATTCATTCATAGATAAAGATATGAATGATAGAAGTAAATAAATATATAAATAATGCTAAGCCCCGTATTCTAGAGTTGACGCCATAGATGCATCCTTTAAGGAGAAGCCCAAGCCGCCAAGTTGGAGCAAACTTTGTTAGATAACTCATTTACTGTACTGTCAGCCCCTTTCCATTGGGGTTTTCAAAATTGAATAGAAAACGAGGTGGGTTTGGAGACATTTTACCCATATTTCTGCTCTCCTAAGTGTCGCCAAGCCAGACGAACCCGGTCCGAGGTCGCTCTGCTGTGGAGGAACAGCCTTCCCGTCATGGTGGAGGTGATGCTGCTCCCGGACTGCTGCTACAGCGACGACGGCCCCGGCACGGAGGGCGCCGACCTGGACGACCCTGCCGTCAAGCAGGACGCGCTGCTGCTGGAGAGATGGGTCCTGGAGCCGGTGCCGCGGCAGTGAGTGCTCCCTCGGGGTCACACTGCTGCCAGGAGAGCGAGTCTCCTGTCGCCCCTGCAAGCCATTTTAGTGGTGTAGCTGTCTTGCAGTCCTGTCTTTGTGTAGCACCGTTGCGGTGTTTAGTACTGCTCTTGGGCAGAGGCGACTTCGGGTGCATCCTGACGAGTGAGGTTTATTTCATCTTCACCCCTAAAACTCACTAGTCTTTGCTTGCTGACTTGAGACCCCGTGCTGCTCTTTCCTTTAGGAATGGCAGTCGGTTTGTTGCAGAGAAGACTCTGCTGCTGGCAGTGCGCTCCTTTGTGTTCTTCTCCCAGTTAAGTGCGTGGCTGAGTGTCTCTCACGGCGCTGTCCCACGAAACATCCTGTACAGGTAGGTCTCAGGCCAGCGAGCACGGCGCGCGCCACTTTGGCCACACTGCTCATCCCCCATGTCTGCTTAGGAGAGATCACGGCTAATGGGGTTTTTCTTGAAACAAGTTAGAGAAGTTTAGACTGACGCAGTGTGAATTTTGCTGATTGGGCTAAATTTCCCATAGAATCATATTCTGAGAACTTTTAAGTTTAGAGATCCAAGAATGGGTTTAATGCTGCTTCCGAGATGGGGACTTCCTGGGCTTCTGAATGTCCCTCATGGTGGTGTAATAAACAGTGGGCACTGGCTGGTGCCTGTGGTTCAGCTGCTCGAGGGCTGAGCATGCAGAGAGCGTCTGGCAGGCGCTCAAGGCCAGCCTGAGCAGCACAGCGCAGCAAAACCCTGGTTGATTGGTTGGTTGGTTGGTTGGTTTTTTGTTTATTTTTCTTCTCTTTTGTTTTTTAGTTTGTTTGGGGTTTTTAGTTTTGTTTTGTTTTTGTTTTTTGGTGGGGGTTTTTTTGTTGTTTTTTTGAGACAGGGTCTTGCTTTGTAGTCAGGCTGGTCCTGAGCTCGCTATGTAGCCCAGGCAAGCCTCGAACTCAACAGTCCTCCTGCCTCTGCCTCCCAAGTGCTGGGATGACAGGTGTGAGCTACCATGCCCAGCACTGTGGTGTGTGGTACTGATTGCTGGTGGGTGTGGGTTACCACACCCAGTATCATTGTATGTGGTTACCAGGGACCTTGCACTTGCTAGGCAGGCACCAGAACCACTGAGCTAAATCTCCAGCCCCTGGCACCCCATCGTTAAAGAAGGGTACATACATGTGCATGTGCACGCACACATACAAGCTGCCAAACAATTGACTGTCTCTTTAAGCAGGTGGACTCAAGACATGCCCCTTAATCACCTAACACAATAATTTAGCCTATTTATCTTTAGCAAATAGGAAGTCCTTTTTTCTTTGTTTTGATAAATGTTTTAAAATTCTAATATTGAGCTTTAATGCTTGAGTTATGGTGTTCTTTACATCATCTTTTCCAAGTAGGGTCTGTTATTCCATCACTCCAAGTGGTTTTACCAAAAATACATGCATGGTAAAGCAGCTAGGTGTAACCTCCACAGACAAAGATGAGCACATGATTGGTTCACATGTAAAACCATGTACCGGGGTAAAGGTCGCTGTCACAGTCCGTTGATTCTGCGCTTCTCTCTTGGACTCCAGGGTCAGTGCCGCCGACGCCGACCTGCAGTGGCATTTCCCCCAGACTCCAGTGGAACATGTGTTTCCCGTCCCCAACGTCTCTCACAAGGTGGCCCTGAAAGTCAGCGTCCAGTCCCTGCCCCGACAGTCTAATTATCCAGTCTTGAGCTGTAGCATTCACGCGAATTTTGGCCTTTATGAGGACACAATTCAGAACCGTGAGCGTAAAGCCCGTCAGCACAGCAGCTCCACCGAGGCAGAGCCGCGTGGTCCGAGCAGCTCGCAGCGTCTGTGCAGCAGGCAGACCTGGACTGTGGCACCCGAGGGCGTTCCACACGTGAGAAGTGGCCCGGCCCCAGAGTGCGCTGCAGCCCCCGGCAGTGGCGGGGTGCATCCGGCCATGGGCAGGAAATCTCCCTGCAGGACATCTCGGACCAGCACTCTGGGCTTAAGTGGCCTGGGGGACCTGAAGCCACATGAAATATCTGTGAGAACTTGGAAGTCACTTTCAGTCATGGATTCCAGCAGGTCTGGCCGCCAGAGCTCCTGGCAGCCAGCTGGTGAGACGAACCCTCTGATAGACTCATTAATCCAGGACCGACAGGACGTCATTGCAAGGATCGCTCAGCACCTGATTCACTGTGACCCAAGCACTTCCCATGTTTCCGCACATACCCTCGCCCCCCAAGAATCCGGTCCCTTGCACCCGAAACTGTACCAGGCTTCACAAGAGAGGGACGATGTGAGAAAATGTAAAGACGCTTTCTCCATTTCTTTTGGTGGTCCAGAGTTCACCTCTGCAGAAGACACCAATGAGGGAAAAATTCGAGGGAAACTAGAGCTTCCAAGGAGCGAGACCTGCACTTCTGGAGGCCTGTCTGCTCACCAGGGCGCTGGAGAGGCAAGCCCCCTGATAGGCTCTTTGCTGCAGGAGCGGCAGGACGTGATCGCCAGGATTGCGCACCACCTAGAACACATGGACCCTGCAGCATCCCGCGCTCCACGGCCTGCCTTCCACCTGCACGATCCCAGCAGCCTTCCTTCCAAAGTGTTCCGGAGTTCCTGCGATGACAAGCCCTCGTGGAAGAGCAGGGACAGTGCCTCTGCTCCCCTGCCCCCTCCGAAGTGGTCCTTGTTGGGAGACAGCCCTGATGAGAAAAGCTTACTACCTGGGAAGGGTTGTAGTTCTTTCAGGTGCAACAGTAAAGAGAAGTCCCCTGTGAAACCCCCAGTTCGGACTCAGTGCCAGCACCACCCTCGAGACGGCATCCAGAGCACGTGTCCAGAGACACGGGACAGAGCCGTGGCTCCGCTGACTTCCTCAGACATGTCGCAGTGCAGGAACAGTGGCCTGGACGTGATCAGCAGGTTGGAAAATGTACTCGTGGAGTCACAATGTAAGGAGCCAGCAGGCAGCACTGGAATTGATAAGCGGTCTACAGACTGCAGCAGTACTGACAAACGGATCTGCGCGAATAAGTATAAAGGGGAAACAATAAGCAGTGACAACTGTAAATTAGAACCTTTTGATAATCTCCAGTTTGATAACTCAAGGAAAATTGACTCAAATATGAAAGTTACTGTGTTGGAAGTGTCTGAATATCTGAACAAGTATGAAAATAATTACTCAAATAAAGACTCAAAAGAGCCGAAAACATATGAGCAAAACACTCAACTTAATAGCATCAAAAATTATCTCATTAAAGATAATGAAGGTTTCAAATGCAAAAAATCAGACCAATTAAAAAATGAGGATATGAAAAGAGATTCAGTGGGTGAAAAAACTCAAAGCTGTTCTCGGAGAAAGAGTATAAAAGATGGTGTGTCCACTTGTGAGCAACTGAAAAACAGGAAGATAGCGGTAGGTAACACCTCGCATTTCAGATATAAACCTGTGTATTCATTACAGCTGGGCTTTGTTCACTGCCTGTTACCTCAGAACCACAGATGCTGGGTGAGCCGCAGAGACACAAGCCATTCATGGTGGCATCTGCCTGTGGTCCCAGCACCTTCAAGGCGGATCAACTTAGAAACTTAGGGAGACTCTGTTTCTAAATACTACAAAAGGGCGCAGAGTATAACTCAGTGTGACAGTCCTGGCTTCAGTCCCAGTCCCTGGCTTCACAACCGGTAAATGAATGGTACTTTTTTTAAAAAATGGCTATTATGGGGCCAGAGGGTTAGCTCAGTGGTTCCGGCGCCTGCCTCGCAAGTGCAAGGTCCTGAGTTTGATCCCCAGTAACCACATGTAATGCTGGGCGTGGAGACTCATGCCCACCAACAGTCAACACTGCATACCACAATGCCAGGCGTGGTGGCTCACGCCTGTAATCCCAGCACTCGGGAGGCAGAGACAGGAGTATTGCTGAGTTCGTGGCGGCTTGCCTGGGCACCATAGTGAGCTCAGGGCCAGCCTGAACTACAAAGCGAGACCCTGTCTCAAAAAAAAAATGGCTATTATGGTAGTAATTTTTTAATTCCATTAGGTCTAATTTGATCTTCCTCTCCCCTTCCACCCAAAAGGTCTGTTACTCTATCACCTACTGGAAGCACTGAGTTGTTTAGTCTGTGGACTCTGGAGGATGATTGAATGCTGTTTATTAGGGATAAAGCTACTAGATGTCGTGTGGCCTTTGTGGCTTGCCACCAGTGGCATCATGTGATTAGAGAACACTTGATTTTCTGGTATTTCACCAAGGGACAGATAAGGAGGACACAAGAAAACTGAGGCTTAGGACAACAGAGGTGCCAAGAGCCACCTGTGCAGGTTCTGCGAGGCTGACCTGGCCCCCAGCCACCCCCCGTCTCCTGATGGAAGCCAGGGCTCTTCTGTCCACCTCTACAGGGTCCGGGACAGGGTGTGGACTGTGCGTGTCTGTAATACCTTTGAGTTCCTCCGTTGCTGTTCCTCTTGACTGCATTACTTACAAAAGCTGGCAGAATTAGGGGTCAGAAGGAAACTCCCAGTAGCTTCCCGTGGCTTTGGCACTTCCCTGGCTGCCACTGTGCTGTGCCTGGCCCATGCTGCTCTGTGACTCAGGTCACTTTGGAAACGTCTGTCTCAGTGGACAGGACTGAGGAGTCCCTTCTGTCTACCTCAGAGTTGTGACGACAGTCAAATCCTGTAAGCCTTTCTTGTACTAAGTATATTTCCCTAAAACTCTAACACCATGAAAACCTACCTTGGCCTTATGGACATGAGTTTCTTTGCCCGATATCCAGTTGTACGCCTATGCTCCCAACTACTTGGGAGGCTGAGGCAGGATTGAGAGTTCAAGTGCAGCCTGGGCAGCATGGCAAGATCCCATCTGAATGAATGAGAGCAAGCGAGTGAGCGAGAATGGTGGCATCTGTCTGGTCCTTGCTGGACCATAATAAGGAGGCTTGGTCAGACCACACTGCTTTTCAAGCCACTCTCTTCTAAGCTCAGCCACAGAGCATGGTGTGCCACATGCTTCTGCAGGCTGCACATGCCCCTGCCCCAGGCTCTCCCTGCCCAGCTCCGTGGCCTCTCGACGCTGGCCTGCAGAGGCAGTGGGCCGGAGCGGGCAGCTGGCCTGCCTATGGTCACAGCAGTGGCTTGTGGGAAAGCTGCACCCCAAGTCAGTTTTCTCTAATTGTTATTTATGTGTTTTATGAATTTTTGATTTTTCGTTGTTTGCCCAATTTTGAAGAATTATCTCCTCCATTCCATTTTTCTTTTCTGTTCTTTTCTTTCTCTTTTCTTCCAGTTTTCCTCTCTTAATTTTTTTTTAGACAGAGTCTTTCCATACTGCCCTTCCAGGCCAGCCTGCAGCTTGTACACTGAGGTGATGTTCCTGGCTCAGCCTTTCACAGAGCTGAGGTTACAAGTGCCTACTTTCAAAATTTGGAATATTTCTGATGCTTCCATAGCATATAGCACCAAACTCAATCTCTGAAAACAGCTGTTGATGCTGACATAGCTTGACATTTTAAAATGCCGTACTGATTTTTTTCTTCCTAAGTAATTGTTCTTCACAAGTTAAATACTAGCCTGTTCGATGCTAGATTCTGGGTAAATGTGTTGACAAGGCAATTATATGGATATACAGTGCAACATTTCTTCAGCAAATCACACAAAAAAAATAAGAACACAGGTACTGTTTTCTGAGAGGAAAGAGACAGGCAGGGAGAGATGGTAGGCCTGGCCTGACTTGTCTGCTGCAGGCCAGGGACGCCACACCCCAGAGAGTATGTGTCAGGGTGAGTCTAGAAACTCAAAATCACCAGTTCTGTAGATGGTGTGTAAGTTGTATTTAACATCATCATTGAAAAATAATTCTTTTCCTCACAGAGGACCACACCGAAATACTCGAGTATCTGGCAAAAGCCTAACTTCCACTCCTTGGACGGAACTTCAACCCGAGCCTTTCACCCCCGAACTGGACTGCCTCTCCTTTCAAGTCCTGTAAATGCCTTTTTCTCTTACTTCATGATGAATACCTGCAAAATAATTTTAATTTTAATTGGAAAATATTTAAACGGTTTTAAATTCAATCCTGTGAAGCCTGCTGTGGCCCTCAGTGAAGGTGCACAGCCCACATCGCTGGCCCAGGCTGCCATGGTTTCATTGTCTTGAAAGTCACCTCCTGTGAAAGATGACCTCACGGTGTCTTTAAAGATTGGCAGGAGCAAGAATGCAAAATTCAAGCGTTAAAGCCTGTTAGAACAACCTGAAAGGAAGTGACTATTAAGTCTTCAAATATCGTAGGCTAACAGACAAAGGCAGGAAATTAAGATTTTAAAATGTTGATTTAAATAAGAAATAAATAGAAATTCCTAGGTAGGAATACAGTATTCGAAGTGTACGTGGACACACTCACACATACACCCTACCCCGATGGGTAAGAAAGAAGTATCCTAGGAGCAGTTCAGTAGAAGTCACTGAGCAGGAGCTTGGTGAGCAGACAGGTGGGAAGCACTAGAGTGTGTGATGGAAAGTGAAGGAAGGGTGAGATCCGGAAGAGCCATGGAGAACGGAGTGATAGATCAGCTGTTCCAAGAAGGCTGGATAGTAGAAGGAAAATTGTGTAGTAGAAGAGATTTGGACAACTTTCCTGAATTAAAGGCTTTAGAATTTAAGTCGAAAACTGCATGACTGGGGTCTGACCACAGTAAATGAGCCTGGTGAACTGAAACGACTCTCAGGGGCATGATGCTTAGGTTTTCCAGTGTCAACTGTGAGGCATGCTTTACGCAGACTTAACATTCTAAAAGCAGATCTTTCTAACTTCGCTGTTGAATGTGACTTTATCTTTAATCTACATTCAGATCTTTTGTTTGGCGTATTTTGAGGTAGGTGGGACTGCCCCCGATGGGCAGGTCTGCCCGGCTGCCTGGGAGTGCAGGGGTTTCCCCGCCTGGGCTCCTCAGCCAGCACGGGCTGGGTGTGGAGTGGCGCGCTTGGCTCCGCCCCTCAGCTCTGTGCCCCTTTTTACGTTAAGGCTGTCCCCACGGAGAAGTTTGTAAAATTTAACAGGTAATGGTGCCACACGAGAGTTAGTTTTAGAAAAAAGTGGTTCCAATTCTTAAACACCTGAACCCTAAAGTGAGTACTTTGATTAATTATCTTTTTTCCATACTAGCTAATGAAGTGAGAATGTAAGGATAATACACAGCATTATCCCAAGTAAGCTATTAGAAGTTGCACTAAAGATGTGCTTAAATTATGTTTGAGAAGTTTTTATCAATTCAAGGAAAAACTGCAGTCTTTTTTAACACCACAAATGATTATTTTGCTCTTAGGTTCCTCAAAGAAAAACACAATCAGGTTGCTTTGACCTGGATGCTTCATTACTACATCTGAAAAGCCTATCACCCAGAAGGTATTTATCTTGAAATTATTGTGTGAATACAAAGCAGTCTCACAGCCTTGTAGTCCTCACCGTCAGCAGTGTGGGCGAAGAGCAGCGGGACCCTGCTGGCCTGCAGTGTGGTCCTGTGCTCCGAGGGCTGACAGCCGCAGCCATGTGGTGGCCGTCATAGCAAGCAGCCGGTTTAGCATTAAGTACATTCATGTATCTTTGGTCATTAACCTTACTTTATATTCCTTTGCTAGAAAAAGTGACTGGCAGTTTTTTTATGTTGGCTATTTTATTTTTATTTATTTAGCTTTTTTGGTGCCAGGATTCAAACCCAAGGGCTCATAGGTGCTAGGCAGGAACTCTGACCTGATCGACACGCTTGGGTCTGAGAACGGTCTTGGCTGCCTTTTGCCTCTGTGCTCACAGGCACCGTAGCGGTGAGGACAGTGCAGGCCTCCATCATGGCTGGTCCCAGGAGCTGCCCTGTGTGTGAGGTCCTAAGTGGGTGGCTAGGTAGACAGCCGTAGATAACACAGATTTCAAACCAAAAGGTGTGTATTTTAAACTTTGATACTAATTTTAATATGGTAGAATAAAACTGTTCAGATTCTCCTGAATTATACGGATGTAAACAAGAAACTGTTGTGATTAATGTATTCATTTGCTTATTTTTTTTAATAGTCCTCGACCGGGTTTAAACATTGAAGATGATCCAAATATTCATGAAAAACCGTTTTTGAGTTCTAGTGCTCCACCTATAACGAGTCTTAGTCTCCTGGGAAATTTTGAGGTAATCTAATTTGAAGCTATGTTAAGAGTTAAGAATCTTAACTAAATTAAGGGTAGAATCTCGTTTTTCAAAAACTTTCTTTGTTAAACGAGTAACTCAAGAGTCTTTTACAAAGCCTTGGAATTACTTCTATTGTTTTGTTCTCCATGGGAAGGGAGTTGGAAGGGGGCTGGGCAGGCGGTCACCGGAGTCGGAGCTGCGCCCAGAGCAGGGCCTGGGCAGACCTCTGCGCTGCACAGCTGCCTCGGGCCAGCACTCAGCCGCTGAATGAGAAGTGTTTCCTGGCCAGGAGTCTGAGGCAGCCTGGGATCCAGGAGCGATGATGAGGGGCTGGGCCGGGGGTTTAGCCCAAGTGATACAGGGCCTGAGTTTGATCCCCAGTGCCACCAAAAAAAAAAGATGCCGAGCTGATAGTAGCC
This sequence comes from Thryonomys swinderianus, assembly GCA_004025085.1. Lineage (NCBI taxonomy): Eukaryota > Metazoa > Chordata > Mammalia > Rodentia > Thryonomyidae > Thryonomys > Thryonomys swinderianus. The sequence continues at coordinate 28,693 of PVIC010003062.1, forward strand.
ACATTTGATCCAGGACGTTGAATCTCAAGGTCAGATGATCGCTCTGCTCTGTGTGTAACAGCTCTACAAATCTGCCTCTACCAAGTGTGGACACCTGGCAGGGAGAGGCGCCCAGGACCCTCACCCTGAGCTCCGTCTTCAGCTCTTCTTAATTTTTTATTTTGAGACAGGGTCTACATAGCCAAGTGCCCAGGATGGCCTTCCAACTTACAATCTTCCTGCCTCGGCCTCCTGAAGTGCTAGGATTATAGGTGTGCACCACGCCTGGTTGATACACATACCTCTCTTTATATGAATACTCGTGCATGTCGTCAAATACAGCATTAGCTTAAGTATCTTTAATTAGAAATCACCCTTAACCACAGACCTATAAATGACATTGTAATTGGTATGTTTTTCAAAGAAATAATTTAAATTTTATGTTTTTAAAGAGCTTCGGGGTAGGATAGATAGCTCGGTGGCACCATGCCTGCCTGGTAGCTGTAAGGTCCTGAGTTTAATTCTCCGTACAAAAAAATCAAACAGCTTTACCAGGGTTGCCAGTGTTCTTTATAATTATTTTGATTTTAAAGCTACTTTTCACAGTCTTTGTAGAAATAGAACTGATTCGTACACAGCCTGTACAAAGTCTCAGATTGGAGATGCTGCATGTTCTGCCCCTCTGTGTCTTAGAATTAAAACTGCAGCCGGTGCCAGTGGCATACCTGTGGTCCCAGCTGCTCAGGAGGCTGAGGCAGAAGGGTCCAAAGGTCAAGGCCAAGCAGGTTGACTTAGCAAGACCCTGTCTCAAAAATAAATCAGATGAGACCAAATAAAATTCAAAGAGCTGGGGATGTAGCTCGGAGTAGAGTGCTTGCCAATACGTGTGGATTTCTGAGGTCAGTGCCTGACACAGGGCAAAGCCATATAGACTGTGTGGTGAGCCCTGAGCGCCTGCACCCTCTACACTGCGGGCTGGGGCAAGGGTGGCGACACTCGGCATGGGGGAAGAGCTTTCAAGCCCCGAGTCCTGCTCCCTGGGGGTCTGTTGTGTAGCTGAGCACACACTGTTCGGGTGACCTGGGGAAACGGGGGGCCATGTGGCTGTCCAGCACCCAGCGACTCCTCAGACTGAAGAGTAAATTACAGAGGTGTTTCAGTGAGTTGGTGGTCTCTGGAACTCACTGGTGGTGTCTCCTAAACCAGGCTGACGCCTCCTGTAGTGTGCTGAGAGGAGCGGGCCCTGTTGACACCCTATAACGCTCTGTAACGCTCTGTAACACTCTGGCCAGAGAGGTGCCCGCAGGCGGGCGGTCCAGCTTCGGTGGGAGTCAGCCACCTGCTCACTCTAGTTATTTTTGCTATTGCAAAACCTTGTTCTATGCCTTCAGCACCCCTTCCTGTGATTGTCTTCTTCCTCCAGTTCAGTCCAGCGTGACGCCAGCAGCCAGTGGAAATACAAGGGAGCACAAGCTGACCTCAAACTTGTGATCCTCCTGCCTCAGCCTCCTGAATACCTGCAGTTAGAGGCCTGAGCCACCACTCCCAGTTTAGAGCATGTTTTTTACTTAGAGATACCGAAGGAACATATTAAACAGCTAGACCTTACAAATGGTGAGGCTCCAGGAGAGCTCCAGTCGCTGGGATGGCGAGAGGACAGGCTCAGCAGGACCGGGGGAGGGGCTGGACCGGGGGGCGTGGCCTTGGGAAGCCTCCGTCCCCCCCCCCCCCCAGAGCTCGAACTTCTCTAACCTCCTCCCTTCGCTGTGTCTTGCAGGAGTCTGTTTTGAACTACCGTTTAGACCCCCTAGGGGTGGTCGGTGGCTTTACTGCTGAGGTGGGGGCCAGTGGTGTGTTCTGCCCCACGCACTTGACCCTCCCGGTGGAGGTGTCCTTCTACAGCGTGTCTGATGACAATGCCCCCTCTCCTTACATGGCAAGTATTCATGCTTTTTCCTTTGTTAGGGTCAGGCAGCGTAGTGACGGGTGGCTGTGAACGCTCAGTGAAGTGCTGGCGAGTTCAAAGCATCAGAGGAGAGCAGGCCAGGCGGGTTGGCGTCCACGTCATGCTGAGCCTGGGCAGCAGGGCTGCCTTGGACAGGGCCCAGCTGGCTAGCCCTTGGGCCCTCATGGGAGGCACTGCAGGTGCCACCCTGGACCCTCCCTCCTGCCCTGCTGTCTGAGTGGGGGAGAGCAGGGGAGAGCCAGCCCTGGCGTCCAGGTCTGCACTGTGGATGGAGCTTGGAAAGCATGCGAGTCTCTGCAACGTGGGACTGCCCTGTCCTGGTCTTTCCGCCCGAGCTCCCTAGCTCACTGCCTGGCCACTGGCTCCCTGTCCCTCCCTCTGGGTCCCCGACAACCTCAGTGACGGTGCCTTTCCTTATTACTGAGAGCCTTGAAGAGGGCCCCCAACATAACCGGAGGTTCTTCCCCAATAGTACTGTGTTGTGGCCGCATCAAAGGCACAGGCACCTTCCCAGGCTGCCCTGTTGGCACCATGCAGCAGAAATGTGCCCACTGTCACAGGGTGAGTAAGGCAGCCAGTGCCATGGAGAGGAGCCCTCCTGGAGGGCTGGTACAGCTCGCAACCGGCCAGCGCCCATGCCAGCCCCAGGATAGCCAGCCCCCTTCTCTGCACTGCTGGCTGGCAGGAAAAGGACATGGGGAGGTCAGGATCCCAGTGTTCCAGGAGAAGGGCTTCAAAAGAAATGGGAGGGTGACTTGGCTGGGAACCAACTCAAATACATATTTTTGAGAGAAACCGACGAATAAGAGGAAAGTAGAGCTACACTTTTTTTTTTTTTTTTAATAGCCCTGGGCTGGGGATTTACCTCAGTGGTTCTGGTGTCTGCCTTGCAAGTGCAAGGTCCTGAGTTCAGTCATCAACGCCACACACACAAAAAAGATAGCATTAATCTCCGACTTGTTTGATACCCTAAGATATGAAAGATAAGGAGATAAAATGATTGTCACTGTGATAATCTTCAAACAATTATCCCTAATATGTACTTTTTCTACATCATTTTACTAACCAGAATGGATTCCTTTTTTTTTTTTTTTAGTTCTTTGTTTTGTTTTGTTTTGTTTGAGACAGAGTCCCACTTTGTAGTTCAGACTGGTCCTGGACTGACTGCGTAGCCCAGGCCAGCCTTGAAGTCATGGCAATCCTCTTGCCTCTGCCTCCTGAGTGCTGGGGTTACAGGTTTGAATCACTACACCCAGCATTGTGGTATGTGGTTACTGGAGAACAATGTGCCAGGCAGATGCCAGAACCACTGAGCTAAATCCCCGGCCCCTTTTGTTTAGTTTTTTGAGACAAGGTCTTGCTTTACAGTTCTGACTGACCCTGAACTCCCTGTGTAGCCCAAGTGAGCCTTGAACACACAGCAATCCTCTGCTTCCACCTCCAGAGTGCTGGGTTTACAGGCATGAGCCACCATGCCCAGCACTGTAGTGTGTGGTATCCAGGAATGAACTCGGACGTTGCACTTGCCAGGTAGATGCCAGAACCACTGAGCTAAATCCTCAGCCCCAAGACAGATTCCTTTTGCAAGCAACTGAGTCCAAATCTTAGACCAAAAATCTTTCCTACTGTAAATTTAAAAACTTAACTTTTTCTTCAAGGAGTGCTTGGGAAGGGGTGTGTGCAGTGTGAGAGAGTCGTGCTCAGAGCTGCTACAGGCCATGCTCTCGTCCTCCTCTGGTGACCCCTGGAGAGTGGCCTTGGAGAGCCTGTGTGTCTCTCCAGTGCTCGCTCGCCCAGCCTGCTGCACTGCTGTGCTTCCCACAGGGAGTCACAGAACCGCATCCTCCTTCCCATCCGCTCCTCTTTCCTGCTTCCAGACCCAATGGGGCCTGGGATTTAGCTCCATGGTTCCAGCACCTTTCTTGCAAATCCAAGGTCCTGAGTTCCATCCCCAGTACAAAAAAAAGAAAAAATCAAGAGACACAGCTGAGACAGAGCCAGTGGGCTAATGGGCCGCCTTGACGGAGCCTGATGCCCTCAGCACTGGCTGCTCCAGGGGCAGTGTGCCCAGATCCATCACCAGGGATGCTCAGTTCACACTCCACCCTCAGGCCACCCAGCCAGTGAGGAGTTCCACACACATTCCTTTCACTTATCTTGTTTAAACTTACACTTTGGGGACATTGTTTAGTTCTTGGAGACCTCAGCTTACTGCAGCTGTGCTTCTCGAGCGTCTGCCACGCAGGAAGCCCTGCTGGCCTGCAGGGGGCACTACTCTGCATAGCACACCTGGCTGCTGGAGAGTCCCCATCACCCTTGTGAGAGTCCTCTCACAGAATGACCCGGGTTTAGCCTCAACCTTGACTCACATTACAGCTCCTTGGCCTTTAACCCATTGTGTTTGATTTAAAATCAAGTTGGGTTCACTCTCTCAGTAAGTAAATGGCTGAGAACCAACAGTTTAAGAAGGTCCAGATTAGGACACAACATGCGTGCAGTTATTTCTGAACAAGCAGTTCATCCTTGGAAAATGAGTTTCTGTGGCTTTATGTAGAACAAGCACAGTCCTGGTGTTTTGTGTTTTCAGTTTTTTGAGACAGGATCCCACTCACTGTGTAGCCCAGGCCAGCCTCGAACTCACAGCAATCCTCCTGCCTTTGCCTCCCAAGTGCTGGGATGACAGGCGTGAGCCACCAGGCCTGGTACTGTGGTGTGTGCTACCAGGATCAAACTCGGGACTTTGCGCTTGCTGGGCAGACACCAGAACCACTGAGCTAAATCCCCAGCCCATGAATAAACACTGTTTTGGAAGTTTCTGATTAACCCTCTTTTTTCTTAGTTTTCGTCTTGCTGTCTCTTCTATAAATTATCAGGCAAGAACCACAAATTTCTGAGTGTCCCTTCTCCCTCTTCCTTTTTCCTTTGTCTCTGTTTCCTTCTTTCCCTTTCTCTCCTTTTTGTTATTTCTTTTTTTTTTTTTTCCTTCAAAGTCAGGATCCCCTAACTCTTGAGGAATTACTTCATTTTTGGCCAAGACATATATCCTCCTGCTGTCATTACATCTTACCTGCCCACAGAACCCTAAATGGCTTTATGTCTCCTCCCTCTCTCTCTACCACCTGGGAACAACCCTATGCTTTTGTTTTATTTCCCATTGGGTTAGAAACCTGCCTCTTTATCTTATGACTCTGTGGAAATTCCCCACAGCGGGGCCGTCGGTGTTACATGTTTCACATCATGCCACCTCTGGGAAGAACAGTGAATTTTCTTCAGGGTGGGAGCCTTACTGTATTATCCCTGTAGAATGTATCTGTTAATTCAATTTGAATGTTTTCTGCAGAACTAGAGTTCTGCAATTTTAGTAATTTCATGATGTGTTATTTTAGTCCTTTGTGTACATTTGCATCAACTGTACTCAATTTGTCTTCTTTTATTTCAAGGGTGTGATTACTTTAGAGTCCCTTGGTAAAAGGGGTTACCGAGTACCTCCTTCAGGAACAATACAAGTGGTATGTGTTTTCTAGCCTACAATTGCAATAATCATTCTCTCACACCCATGTAGAACTTAGCCCTTTCTCCTGCTACTGCTGCTGCAACGACCTTGGTAAGTAACAGCGGGCTGCGGCTTGCTTTGGAGTGCCCATGCTCTGCCCAGGAATGGCCCCTTGGGGATCTGCGTAGAAGGAAAGCGTTACTAGGCTCCTCCAGGTGAACACTTTACCAGGCAGTCTGTGCCACCTACACAGTTTAAAGAAAGCTGGGAGTGCCAGGCGTGGTGGCTCACGCCCGTCATCCCAGCACTCAGGAGGCAGAGACAGGAGGATTGCTGAGTTCGAGGCTTGCCTGGGCTCCATAGTGAGCTCAGGGCCAGCCTGGACTACAAAGTGAGACCCTGTCTCAAAAAAAAAAGAAAGCTGTCTTCATATGATTAGAACCGAGCACAGTCAGTGCCATGCTGAGACTGACCCCACATTCCAGTACTGCTTGGTCAGGAAAACCTGGAGCACAAAGGCACAGAGGGATGGAGTCCGTGGGGAATGATTTGCTCCAGCAAGATGAGACTGAGTAGAAACAGTGCGGCTGCCCTTCTCCCCGGAGCAGGTCTCGGTCACCTGGCGTGGGCTCCTCAGATGCAGTGCCTGACATGGAGGCCTGTACGGCAAGGTCTGACAGGTGATTTCACTCGCCTCCAGGTCTGGTCAAGTCCGGTCTGGTGCTCAGACGCAGTCACCCAGAGCCCGGGCCTCTCCCTGCCGCCCGGGAGGGAGACGCAGTGCTGTGCAGAGCCTGTGCGCACCCAGCAGGGACTGCTGCAGAGTCAGCGTGACTTCTGTCCACTGGTTCCCTGCACTGCAGGCAGCCCCTCAGGCCTGTTGGTCCCTGGTGGCCAGTGGGCATCATCCTGATGGTGGCACTTAGACACCCTCTCGCTTAGAGCCCACCTGCCTGAGTGCCTAATCCCAGCTGTGAGGCTTGGTTTCATTCCTGCTGTGATTTGATTCTGCACAGTTGGGGTTTGAACTGCTCGCTACTTGTGGGTATTAACCTTGACCTGAAGACTCACCAGATTGCAAGGCCGGTGCGTAGCACTGATGCATCTTTCATTTTGACTCAGCGAGTGATGTCCAGAGCTGTGGACATGCTCCTAAAAGCAGGGCACCAACTTACCTGTTGGGGTGATTTGGACCTTATATTGTCACCTCAGAGTTTGTTTAAAACTTGGTGCTTTTGAAAGTTTTCCTTTTCATTATTCGTAGCCCAAAACCCATTGAACCCAACTTAATCTTCACTGTGGATACACATTTTGGTCTATAATCAGGCTCATTTTTTAAAAAACCTAGTGTTGCTATAAACTGTTTCAAGCATGAGAACATGAAGTGTTATTAGTCTACTTTGGGTCTAATAATAATGAGATGTATATACAAACCTGACAAGAATTTCAAGTGGAAGTCTCTCCTTTGAGCACTTTTAATTTTATTACTGTATGTACGTAAAACACCAAAACTTCATTTTATTGAACTCATATGTTTATTTTAAAAATTGTTTACTCACCATTAAAATGTGAGAAAACTTAACATGCTGCTTTTAAAATTTTTCATTTGATAGTAATCAGCAAAGCTAAAGTTTGAAATCACACAACTAGAGTATTTTAACCCTAGAAGAGCATATATATATATTTTTTTTTTTGAGCTAGTGGAACTACCACTGAAAATCCAAAGAAGAAAAGTTGGCTTGGCACAGTGGTACATGCCTATAATCCCAGTACTGGGGAGGCTGAGGCAGGAGAACACTGAGTTTGAGGCCATTCTGGGCTACATAGTGAGTTAGGGCCAAACAGGACTACAAAGCTAGACCCTGTCTCAAAAAAGAAATTTTTTTTTTACTGATGTGAAATTTATAAGATTTTTATTTATTATAAGACTTTATAATGTTGTGATATAAAAGGTGAAACCTTTGAGCCATTGTGGAATGTTAACTTTAGTCCGTCAGCCTGAATCCACGGGGGGAGGAGTTACTGTTAAGATTTTGCCACAGCCATCTGACTCAGGCCAGCAAGTCACTGCACTTGAAGAACAGTTTCTCTGTTGTCTCTTCAGACCTTATTCAACCCCAATAAGACTGTGGTGAAGATGTTTGTTGTGATGTACGACTTGCGGGACATGCCAGCCAACCACCAGACATTCCTTCGGCAGAGGACCTTCTCCGTGCCCGTGAAGCCAGAGGCCAGGAGAAGTGTCGGCGCAGACAGCGTCCGGCCTGCAGAAGAGCGCTTGCTACGCTACCTCATCCACCTGAGGTAACGCGCGGGCACGTGGAGCGAGCCGCCCGAGAGCGGGCCCAGAGTGGCCTCGAGACTGTGACGGGCCTGGAGCGGTGCCCCGCACCCGTCCACTGTCCAGTCAGGCCAGACTGCGGTACGGCTGAGGGTCAGGCACGTTTTTAGGGCACTGACGAAATAGCTGCTCTCTGAGTTTATCCCATGCCCCCAGCAGACCCCTTTCCTGTCTCTCCCTCTCCCCGCCCAGAATGCGGGTCCTGAAAAACCGCCCGGCCGCTCTGGCTCTGGCTGCCAGCATCTTAGTCCGGGTCCTGGGGTCGGGGCAGAGCCCTTGCCCGCCGCCCTGTCACTCGCAGCGCTCTGCTTCCTGCTACAGACAGTGTCAGTCACCTCGCCTGCGGCAGACTGCACACTGCGAGGAGCCTTCCACCGGGCCGAGCAGGGCCTCTGCCTGGCACCTGCACACCGCCCTCGGAGACGGCCCTGGCCAGCGAAGTCCCTAAGCTGTGCTTTCTCCACAGCTCCGCCTGGTGTTTTTACGCAGAGACACCACCTCAGCGTGGCCCCTTGAGCCCCAGCTTGCTGCTGCCTGCCACCGCCTCAGGGAGGGCGGCATGGGACAGGGAAGGGACATGTGCCTGGCGCGGCCTCCCAGCCTGACCCCAGTCCTCTCACCCGCTTCCTTCGTGCGCTGGCGTGTGCTCACCGCGGGACCCCTGCAGGCCAGGCAGTCAGCCCCCGGCACCCTCAAAGTTCATCAGCTGCTGCTGGCAGGGAGCAGCATCCCCAGGGTGCGGTTGAGTCCTCGCGGCGGCTGGATGCTCTCCATGCTGTGGAGACGCCTGCACACGCGCAGTGCCCTCCTGCCGCCTGGCAGTGGCCACTGCTGACCCAGCAGCCACACTTGGCGCGCTCACTTCCCCGGGAATGAAGCCCCCAGGCCAGAGTGCCAGGCACACGGGGCCTCATCTGTGCGTGGGGCACTGTGCGATGGTGACGGCAGGGAAGGTGTCTGGTGTCCACGATGGCCATCGCCACCGCACCCTGTGTGGTGAGGGGTGCCTGCGATGGCCCCCCGACCTGTGCCTCGTTCTCTGTAGTGACCTCCACATGTGGGGAACACCTGGGAGGCTGCTCAGTCTGTACTAGGAAGTGCCAGGCCCGCCCGTGCCGGCCCTGGGCAGCGCGGGTGACAGGCTGGCGGCACCCGGGGATGCCGCAGAGGAGGGCCATGTGCTCGAGGTCAGGAGACAGGGGAGGGTTCGGGGAAGAGCAAGGGAGAAGGACTCGGTGCCCTGGAGGCCCCAGGGCCCCTGAGGTGAGGGGGCTGCAGTGGAGGCAGCTGACCCTTGCCGACACTGTGCAGCACGGCCGGTGCTTTGCACCCGTAGCTCCTCCGTGGCTCCTGGCAGAGACGCCCCCTGAAGTGGCTGTCTCTCTGCCCAGGTTCCAGAGCTCTAAATCTGGAAAGATCTACCTCCACCGGGACGTGCGGCTCTTGTTCTCCCGAAAGTCCATGGAGGTCGACAGCGGCGCTGCGTACGAACTGAAGTCTTACACGGAGTCGCCCACGAACCCTCAGTTCTCGCCGCGATGCTGACCCTCCGGAGTGCCCGGTGTGCCGAGAGCGGCGCGCAGAGCTCCGGGAGGGGCCCCCAGCCGCCTGGGCCGGAGACCTCCGCCGCCCTGCGCACTGCGGAAGCACTTCGCGGGACACACTGCAGCGGCAGAGGCCCGTTAGTTAGTGTTTACACGTTTCGTTTCTGTTATTTAATATTTAATGTTTCCCTTCCTACCCAAGTGAAGTTTGTCTGTAGGGTTCTAATTAGCACAAATCTTACGTAAAATCATACTATGTATTTTTGACATTAATGTTGGAATCTGAAATATATGCAGTTTTCAATTTTATGTGATGTGTTTTAAATACTATTCATTTAAAGTATTGAAAATGAGAATGAACTGTTGAGCTGCTCTGCGTAACGCACTCTGCAAGCACGTGTGCTTTCCTTTCTCTCTCGGAGCTTCACAGCGCGCGGCAGGGGGCGCCCTCCCGCCGTTCCGGTCCCAGCAGGAGGCAGACGGTTCTATTTTTCCTTAATCACCACTCGAGAGGTTTAAACTGCTGTCCCATGCTAGATAATTTTCTGAAATTGTTAAAATAATATGTATTTGGAAAAAATTAGTATTTATATTGTAAATATATGCCAAAAAACTAAAAAGGCAAAGTGTATGTGGCTTTTGTTTTCTGTGGCGTCCTCGCATGATTAAGCAGCGGTCGGTCTGCCCCTCGGGCCTGCGTGGGGAGACCGGGAGACACCTGGGTCCGGCAGCCGCGGCGGCAGGCCTGAGGCCGGGCCATTGTGCAGGTAGGCGCCACGCCGCGCTGGGGCCGTGGTGGCAAAGGACAGCTTCTTTTAACATTGTTCTAAAATACCGGAGTTTTATTTTTCTTCCTTAAAACTTACAGTTTTTCAGTCATACAAATTTGTGGAGATGTCTTGTTGGTCTCAGCCGTGGGGGAGGAGCCTGGGACTAGGCTGCAGTGTCGGCTCTGACTGCAGTGCTGGGTCCAGACCGATTTCTCCGGATCTGTGCTGAGACTGTGGTGAGAGTGGCCTTGGCCACCTGCCCTGCCTGCGTGTGCGCCGTGCAGGGACCGAGGGAGCAGTGTGCAAGTGGGTCTCACAGTCCTCCGAGCCCTACCTACGACTGGCTGGCTGGCTGGCTGGTTGGTGGGTTTGCTGGCCTCAAACTTGAGATCCTCTTGCCCTGGACTCCCAACTTAGAATGCTAGGCAAGTGGGTCACCTCTGACTCACATCCCCAACCCTTATTTATTTATTTATTTATTTATTTTTTGTACCAAGGTTTGAGCTCAGGTACCAGAATCACTGAGCTAAATCCTGGCCCTCCCAAGCCTGATTTTTTAAATAAATACTTCATTAGATGGACCTAGGCTTATTAAATGTTAGAGAAAAGTCAGTATTGCTCATGTTATCCCTTGACTTCTCCAGCGAGGCTGACCCAAGGCGAGCACGCTGGTGTGGGATCTCTGTGTGGGCCGCACGCTGCAGCCTCCGGGGACTCTAGTGTGGCCGCTTACCTTTCTGGGCTTCCTTTGAGAAGCGGAGAAGTCGGTTCCCTGGTTTTTGTTGCTGATAAGTGCCACAGGCTGCTCCAGCGCGTGGCCAGGTGCCGCGACCCAGGAGGGCGTGCTGCGGGATCCCAGTACTCCCCTTGCTGTGAACACACCCCACTGTCTAAAGCAGCTCCAGGGGCCTCTTTCCCGAGTGTCTTTAGTTGCGCTGTCCTGGCTGCCTCCATGTCTTCAGATGGTGTAAAACATGGACCTTTCAAAGTCATTTTGACTCTGGGGAAGAGCCAGAGGTAGCAGGTCGCCAGACTCGGTGTCTGAGGTGGGCGAGGACTGTATGGGGATGTCATGGCCGCCTTCCAGGGGAGGGCGCTAGGCAGGACCGCTCACTGCTCTGCTCACTCCTTTAACACCCTCGGGAACAAAGACTTCCAGAACTGCCTCAGAAGGTGGGAAAAACGACGGGGTGAGTGTATTCAAAGCAAGGGTGACCCCTGACAATGTGTTTTACTGCAATAACTTTTTTAAAAATTCAAACATTCACTGCATGTTTCATTATACTTATATTCTGTTCTCAGTGTTTGCAGCACAGTTAGACTTGCTTTTTTGGCTGATTGAGGAGTTACTGGGGTGAAATACAGACTGTTTAACTCCTATAAACTCTTCAGCTAGAGTAACGAAACCTGGAAAAGATTTCTGATCTCTTAAGTCTTTGTCCAGTTTTAGGTGACTGAGAAAAAGATATGTTGTGCACTGCGCACCATAAGCACCAGGGGGAGCTCCGGTGAGGCAGCAAGCCTAGGACGTCGCACCAGAAATGAGGCGCCGGCCGAGGGGGCTCCCGGGGATTCCAGGCACTGGGCTGATTATTTACAGTTAAACCGAGCGTTCGGCTCCTCAGCCACGCAAGGAAGGCACAGGTCCAACGCCCAGCCGCGGCGCAGGGGCAGTGGCTGCTGTGTGGACGGCGCCAGCCCAGGGAGCGAGGCGGGCGTCGGGGAGCCGCCAGGACGCCGCCGCGGGGCGCAGGGAAGGAGGGCGACCCCAGGAGACAGAAGGGAAGGCAGCAGGAGAGAAACCCAAGGGGCCCTATCCTGGCGTGGAGCGTGTGGGGAAAGTGCTGCAGGGTGCAGCTGGCGACGGCGCGTTGGTGGTGGCGCGGAGAGGGGATGAACACAGCAGCCGGGCGCCTCTGAGGTATCGAAGTACATCCGTACTGCGGTCCTGCGGAGGGAACCCAGCACCTCCAAGCTGAGCTGCATCCCCAAGCCTGTCGTCTTGTTTTGAGGCTGGGTCCTGTTGAGGTGGCTCAGCCTCACCATTCTCCTGCCTCAGCCTCCCGCGTTCTTGGATGCCAGGGGTGCCCACCTGTACCTTCGCCGGAAAGATGACGTTAACAGAGCATAACAACTGCTGTCTAGGGTTGTACCGCTGTGAAACTACAGAGCGCTGACAGCAGCGCAAAGGCGCAGGCAGGCAGGCAGGCGGCTTCCCCTAGGCAAGGACAGGGCACTCGGGAGGTGAGACGCGGTGCCCTGGAGGGCGCAACATAGAGCCAGAACGGGGCGAGACTCACGCGCTGAGCCTAAGGACGTGCAAATACAAGATTTCCATGCACAGAAAGCAAAGGGCTGGGAGAAACGGCCCCGCTCTCAAACTACAATTCCCAGGATGCCCAGTAGAACGAGGGGCGGCTACGGCAGGATGTGAGGCGTGTCCTGGCCGGATGTGAGGCGGCCCCGGACGGAAGTGAGGCAGTCTCAGACGGAAGTGAGGAGTCACCGAGCGGAAGTGAGGCCAGCGCGCGCCGCGACCTTTGAAGGTAAGAGGAAGTGCTCCGGCGTCGCGCGGCCGGAGAACGACTCAGCGAGGTGGGGGCGCGGCGGGGCCGCGGGGTCGCGGCGTCGCAGGCAGCGGCAACTTCCAAGGCGGCGGCGGCAGCGGCCCAGGGTGAGGAAGGGGCAGCGTCGGCCCCCGTCTTCGCGACGCCTCTGACTCACCCGCAGAGGGAGCACGATGTCCGCGGAGGTCCCCGAGGCGGCGTCAGCCGAGGAGCAAAAGGTGAGATGGCGGGAATGGGCCTGGGCGGGCGCGCGGGGTCCGAGGCCGCCCTCCGAAGCCGCGGCGCGGGGCGCTCCGAGTTCCGGCCCGAATCCCGAGCGGCTCGACTTCGCTCAGGAAGTTCGCGTTTCCGCCGATTGGGCCATGGAGAGACCCGATCCGGTTTCTCCCCAGCCGCGTCGGCCCGCCCTGGGCCAGCGCCAGCCGGGGCTCCGCGTCGTCTCGTGGGAGCGCGGGTGCCGCAGTCGCGGCGGACCTCGCTCGGAGCCGGTGCCGCCCTTCGTCCGGCCCTCCGCCGCCCGGCCCTCCTGGGCCGGGTTAGCCGGGAGGCGGGCAGGTCCGCGGCGTCCGGTCTCCGGACTCGCGACAGACCGACGGAAGCTTCTCTTACCGTCAAAACCTCGTCACCGCAAGCATCGTGAGATCTTGGACTTCGGGCGCTAATCTGGAAAAGTTGGCCCAGTATTCTAAGTCCGTTCCTTAACGTGCTAACTTTTCCTGACGTGGATGGTGCTGCTGTATTCCTTGCTAAGTAACTGAAGACACATCAATAACATAAATAATAGATCAGGAGTATTCTAGATTATTCCAGTGAAAACTACTGGACGTTTTTAACAATTAGCAAAAAGAAAGATTGGCTTTTAATGCAAAAAAAAAGAAAAGAAAAAAGAAATGTAGTTTAGCATAGTGACCTTAACAGTAATTCTTAAATCATCTATTCACTGTATTTATTGCAGTGTTCAATATTGCTTCGGATTTAGGAACTCAGAAAATAACAAATCTAGAGCTGTCGTGCCTTGTTTTAAACGCTGAAATCAAGAGAACACAATTGTATGCTAAGTAATTTTCTTTAATATTTGTTTGCCGGGCGTGGTGGCTCACGCCTGTAATCCCAACACTCTGGAGGCAGAGGCAGGAAGATTGCTGCGAGTGCAAGGCTAGGCTGGGCTACATAGTGAGTTCAGGGCCATTCTAAACTATAAAGCGAGACCCTGTCTCCAGAAAAAGATTTGTTTGTATGTTGTCAAACTATGAATCTCCAGATTATAAGTACTGTAATTGGAACAGGCTAACGGATCTTAGTACTGAGAACAGCTTGAATGTTTCATCTTGACGATTGCTTGTGTTAAACATTTCTTCTGGGTCCTCAGTTTCAGCTGCTGTTATTAATACCAAGCATGTTGAAAATATAACCTGCTTTTTTGAAGATCGGCCACAGATGTCCAGGGCTGGTGGCCTGGGTGCCACCCCAACAGGAGGAAATGTGCACAGTCATGTCCATGCCCTGTGGGCCGGGTCACCTGTTTCTTCTATTTGGAAGAACAGTTAGATGACCTGAAAAGTTGGGTGATTTTCAGTGTGCCTAACTGACCTCTCAGTCAGTGCCAAAGTACTCAGCTACAAGTGCTTCCTGGGCTTACGGTGGGCAGCCTCTACCTCAGAGGAGTGGAGGAAAGAGCTGGAGCGGGCTGGAAGTCAGAACCAGTTTGCTGTCTCTAGGCCTGGGTAGTGTGTGCACCAGTTTTAAGGGAAGAGTCGGGGGGGGCCCCTATATTTTGGGAATAGTAATTTTAAGTATGAACAAACAAAATTTGTAAGCTCCCTTCGCTTAAATTTTATACTGCTCTAGCCAGGCGTGGTGGCTCACGCCTGTCATCCCAGCACTCGGGAGGCAGAGGCAGGAGGATTGCTAAGTTCCAGGCTTGCCTGGGCTACATAGTGAGCTCAGGGCCAGGCTGAACTACAAAGCGAGACCCTGTCTCAAAAAAAAAAAATTTATACTACTCTAAAAGTAAAATAAAGATAAGACCATTTACTGGGGCTGATATTTTGCTAAGCTCAGTTCCCAAGGTAGAGTGTAAGGGAGCAACTGCTGAAGAGCAGACCCTTTGGGAGGTCACAAGTTGTCTCTCCTAGGCCACATGGTGACTTGGTTTCCTTTTTAAGAGTGAGTTTTGAGGTCACTTAACTCCCTAGAGTCATAGAGAAAGTTTCCTTTTAAATCTGACTCCGGCCTGCCCTCTTGGCCCTCGGTAGTGAACTGCCCCTGACCCTGTGTCCATGGGCCCTCTAACCCACAGCCTGTGATACCGCTCAGAGCCCCTGTGCTGTTCTCAGTGACTGCTGAGTGGAAATAGCATCCGTGGGGGTCTGATAGCTGTGGACTCTGAGGTCACTGATGTTAGGTTCAGAGTGGCCAGCGCACTCGGCCTGGCATGGGAAGAGGTGGCAGAGCTGCAGATTGACCAGGCATCATTGTTGCGCTGTCAGGGCAGCCCCAGCCTAGGGTTCCTGTGCTGTCTGCCCCCAGAGTCCCAGCCCTGGTGCTGCGGTGCTAAAAGCCATGGTCCACGTGTCCTCGAGCCCTGAGAGAGCCTTGCCCAAGTGGGCTTCTAGACAAACCACAGTGAGGTCTGAGAGCCTCACCTTAGGTGCAGTTCGGAAAAACCAAAGCAATGTGTGTAGGTGTGTGATACTGCAGTTGGTGCTTTTTTAAAGGATTTCAGTAGCAGGCTTTCCAGAGGTTATAATACTCATCAGACTAGGTTAGATGTCTTGGAAAGGGTGACAGAACTGGCAGTTAAAGAATTCCTGTCCATCAGAGTGCACGCAGGCTTCCACACATGGTGGAAGAAGAAGAGAACTCCTTTGTTAGCTGTGTTGTGTCCTGTGCCTCCTGGCTGTTGTTTCCAAAGCTTAATCTCTCTCAGTCATTTGCCTCAGTCTCTCAGAGGTAGCACTGGCCAAGGATCGGGAGACAGAGGTTGGCTGTGCCACTACCTGGCTGGTGACCTCAGACAAGTCCTGGAGTGTACTGAGCTCTGGTTTTCCTCTGCACAGTGGGTTGGGTTTTTCTGCTGGACGTTGCTAGATGTCACAGGAGGGAGTCCAGCCTTCTCACCTGGCACTAAGGCACCTTTTTTTATCTCCCCGCTGTCTCCCGAGCTGCTCTTCCTCATTCCCACGCAGTGCCCAAGCCAGTCTCTTCCTGTTCCTGCCTTTGTCCCTGGACAGAACCTTCTGCCAGGTCCTTGCGATCCCAGGTAACCACATACCCCAATACCCAGTGCAGTGACTCACACCCACCAGCAATCAATACCACACACCGCAGTGCCAGGTGTGGTGGCTCAGGCCTGTAATCCCAGTACTTGGGAGGCAGAGGCAGGAGGATTGCTGAGTTAGAAGCTTGCCTGGTCTATGTAGTGAGCTCAGGGCCAACCTGAACTACAAAGTGAGACCCTGACTCCAAAAAAAAAAAAAAAAAAAAAAAGGTTTGGTTAGATGGAACAGGAAAATACAGAAAGTAGTAGGCGTAAATGAGATAGGAGTTATTTTTTCACACTGAAGCACTCTGAAGGCACTTAGCCCAGGGCTGGGAGTTGGCTCCAGAGGTCAGGGACCAGGCTCCCTCTGTCTTACAGCTGCCCTGTTCCCAGCACATTGCCTCCTAGTTCAGCACGGCTGCCTGAGCACCAGACTTATTCTCATGTAGTCAGTGAAAAGGGTGAAGAGGCCAAGGGAACTTCCATTTTAGCTAGAACTGACTCACTTGGTCAGAGCCAGCCTCAGGGGGGCTGGGAATGTAGGTTTTAACTACATAGGAAGAGGGAAGGACAGATAATGATATGCCTAAAGACACATATCTCTCCACATAGGCCTGTGGTGAGCAGTAATTGACTCCTTTACACCTGAGTGGTAATGTGAGAAGTCCCTCTGTTTTCGGATTGAGAAAACTTCCAGAAGTCTGGGGCAGTTTCCATGGCCCCTGTGGTCCCCATGTGACCGAGTTTGCATGGGCCTGAGGATGAGCGGTGAGCAGAGGTGCTGGCTGGCCTGCTTGGGAGGAGCAAACCCAGGAGAGGAGACTGTGCATGGTACCAGTGTTTGCCCACCGAGCTGCCCACCTTGTCCTGCCATTGAGCGAGACAAGCATGCTGCAGAGCGGCACTTGCTGCTGTGAGGCCAACCCAGCCCGCAGGGTGTCTGCAGCTCAAGGCACCTTCTGCCTTGTCTGGGACTTGGAGGCCCTGAGCCCTTCCTCCCGAGCCGGCCGCCCACCGGCTGCCACTGCTGATGCCAGAAAAGGGCAGCCCTGGAAGTGGAGGACCATCCTCCACTACCCTACTCAAGTGCTTTATAATTCTGCACTCCTCACAGCCTACCAGCAGTTTATTGATGGCTTAATTCACAAACATGAGTGCTTGGATTCACACTGATGAATGTGGGGCCCCTGCTAGGCACAGAGCAGACCAAGGAAGTGCTTCGGGGAAACGTGTTGGTAAAGTAGTATCTTACTTACAATGCTGACCTTAAGTTTCTAGACTTTGTTTCCCTGGACTTTTGTCCCCAGTGGTCAGAGTTCAGAGCCTGACAATGCTTCTTCGTACCACCAACCGGAGTACTGGCTTACAAGCCACGTGGCTAAGGAAACTGCTGCAGCCTGACCGCTGTTCCTAAAGTGTAGCAGTGTTCAGTGAAGTTTGCTTGGAGAGCAAAATTTCAAAAGTAAAGTTGAATTTTTTTTTTGAGAAAGGGTCTCACCGTGTAGTCCAAGGCTAGCCTTGCACTCTCAGCAATCCTCTTGCTTCACCCTCTTAAGTGCTGGGATCACAGGGGTGCACCACCATACCCAGCAATACAGATTTGAAATTTTAAAAATCATTTCTTAGGTTTGTCCTTCTTTCTCCCTTGTAGCTTTGTTTTCTTGCACAGTACTTCTCAGATTGGATCCTCAAGTCATTGACGTTTGTGCTGCTGGGTTTTTCTTTTGTGTTTGGTTGTGTGTGTGTGTGTGTGTTGTTTTGGAGTACTAGAAATTAAATCCAGAGTCTTCATATTTAGCTACATCCCCATCCCTTTTCTTTTCTTTTTTTTTTTTTTAATTTCTTAAGCAGCGTCTCACTGTCACTAAATTGCCCAAGCTGAATTCAAATTTGTGACCCTCCTGCCTCAGCCCCTTCTAGTGCTGGAATTATAGGGATGCTTCCACCATGCTGGGCTGTTTCTTACCTTTATGTAAGACCCTAAGGGACACTTCTGTGTCCTACAAGTTCTGATAATTTTTACTGGGAAGTTCTAAGTACTTCCAATTCTCATGATTTCTTTGTAGCAGTATCAATAGTGGGTGCTTTCCGATTAATCGAACATTAGCCATTTCTGTTTGTCACGTTCCTGACTTAACCTAGTGCATTGTGTCGTAGATGGCGGCTGGGTGGCAGTGATTGGGTGGACTTTGTGGCCTGGTGCTAAATCACTGGACTCCCTGGAGCCTGGGAGGGCAGTGAATTCCACAATTGGGGAATTAAAGCCAAGTATCATCATTCTGATTCACCTTTAAATCTTTAAAGGTGTGTTGAATTTCACGTGGTGGACCTGGTGGTTACTCCCCACAATTCTACAGAATATACCATGAGGCTCTTTCCCTGGGCATGGATATCAGATCTCCACCTCTGCTGCTGACACAGAAAAGGAGACCTTTGTCCCTCCCACCGCCCCTCTCTGCTGCCCTGCCAGCTGTCACTGAGCCTGCCCTTGGCCCTCAGGGGTTTTGTTTGGAGGGAGCGTCTTTAAATTGTCCAGGGTGTGGGACTCTCCCACTGCAGCCACCCACCCTGGGGTTGAAGGTGTGCACTCTGGGCTTCGCCCTCCTGGTTTTTACTATAGCACACACACATGCACACACACTTGTTGAATTTTCTTTTTCCACTTTATCACCACTACTCAGTGGTTTGGAAGTGGAATGAATACTTCTGTTGTTTAATATGTGCTTCAGAAGTTTAATCTTGATCCTGTCACAGCTCGTGCACATGATGCAGGGGGCAGGCACCAACCCAGGAATGTGGTGCCTGGTGAAAGGAGGGCTCCCTGTGGCATCCTGCACTGAACGCCCCTGGGGAATTGTAAGTGAGGCCCCTGACTTCTTTGCCAGTCTCTGCTGTTTCTTGCTGTAGATGGATCCTATTTTGGGATTTGTTTTCATTGTAGCCAAAGTAAATGTTCAGGATTTTTTTTGATGCCCAGAAACATGCAGTCACACATATCCTGTGTCCTGCCTTCTGCTTTTGAGTGTGACCACAGAGATGAGGTGCTCACTGTCTGGGTTTTATCTGCGTGGTGCGGGAGGGGAAATGGACACTGAGGCACGTGTTTTGGGAGGAGGAGACCTGGGGCAGCAGTGGGCACGGCGGGCTGTTGTCACCAGGGTTCACCCTAGGAGGCCCTCTGTCACTAGTCACTACCAAGACTTGGTCTTGGAAAGCGGGGTGTCCCGGTGTGGTACTCACACTCCACAGTGACGCAGGTCAGGTCACCTCCCCGCCTTCGGTGTCAGTGTGTCTGGACCGTGGGCGCCCGCTAGGCGCGGCTCTCCAGAGCTCCCTCTCACGGCGGTGCACAGGCTGGGCTGGACTCTCAGCCCCCTGGTCTCACCTCATGGTGACCTGTTGAGTGTGACAGAACCTGCTGACTAGGAAGCTAGCGTTGGCCCCGAGGCCACAGCGAGTTGCACAGCACAGTGCCGTGCCTTGGCCGTGTGCCCGCCCGCCCTGCTGCCCGGAATGCCTGTGTGTCTTCAGCTCGCAGTTAGGGTGAGGGTCGGAGTGCTTGGTGGCCGCCCAGTGCTGTAGGGTGCGCCGCAGACCCCCCTAGCGGATGTGAGCCCGCAGAGGGTGGTGAGCACAGCCAGTGTGCTCCTGCCGTCCAGAGGCGAGCCAAAGAGGCAGCAGTGGTTTATGTCCCGAGCCTCACGTGACCTCTTAGGGGCACACCCTGTGACAGATACCCAACGCTCACACCTTAAAGGAGGAGGTGCTTATTTTGGCTCCCGATTCGTGGGAGAAGTGGAGTGGGAGCGGCACCGTGGTGGGAAAGGCAGCTGCTCACTGTGTGGCCCCGGGGAGGGGGAGCAGTCACACCCTCCGCCGAGGTGCACTCCCAGCGAGGGGCTGCAGGGACATGTCAGGCCTACACAGTCATGGGAACTCTCTGGGTCCTCAGGGACAGGCAGGCCTTAACATTAACATTAAACGCACCTTGATTGGAGCTTGTCAGTGTTGAGACCGTCTGCCGAGAGCAGGAAACTGCAGCGTGAGTTGGGAGGTCGGCAGGAGGAGGAGGGCTCAGAGGCCTACAGAAAATGGTGTGACAGCTGCTCCTTTTTTCTTGAAATCCTTTGAACAAGTTCATTTATTTATTTTAGATAGGGTCTCACTGTGTAGGCCAGGCTGGCCTTGAACTCACTGTGGGGCCCAGGAGGTCTCAAACTTACGGCCTCAGCCCCCCAAGTGCTGGGGTTACAGGTGTGCACCACCACGCCCAGCCCTCCTATTGCTTTTTTTTTGGTGCTGGGAATCCAACTCAGGACCTTGGGCTTGCAAGGCAGGTACAGTTCCCCTGAGCCAAATCCCCAGCCCTTTCAAAATCCTATGAGCTGTTAAAGATGAAGAAAGGTTTGACAATACATAAAGTAAATCAATAGTAAGTGGATATCATTTTGAGAAAAATTTGTGCAAAAATTGTGAGTTTATTTTGGCAGTTCCTACATAAGTGATTTCTAAGAGCAGTCAGTTTGACATTGTGGATTTAACATTCTTGCTTTTTTTTTTTTTTTAAAAGACAGGGGCTCGCTTTGTAGTTCAGGCTGAGCTCACTGTGTAGCCCAGGCAAGCGTGGAACTCAGCAATCCTCCTGCCTCTGCCTCCTGAGTGCTGGGATTACAGGCATGAGCCACCACGCCTGGCACATTCTTGCTTTTTTTTTTTTTTCTTTTTTTTTTGAGACTGCATCTCGCTTTGTAGTCCAGGCTGGCTCTAAACTCACTATGTAGCCTAGGCAAGCCTGAAACTCAGCAATCCTCCTGTCTCTGCCTCCCGAGTGCTGGGATGACAGGCGTGAGCCACCACGCCCGGCACTGTGGTGTGTGGTATTGATGGCTGGTGGGCGTGATTCTCCAGGACCTTGCGCTTGCGAGGCAGGTGCCGGAACCACTCAGCTAACCCTCCGGCCCCATTCTGCTTTTTTGAATAACCCAAAGAGGCAGATGTGCAGAGAGGAGCTGGTCAGTAGCCAGGAAGCCTCACTGGCCTGTTGGGCATCATTGACGGCACTGGGCTACACCTATCTCTCCTCTCAGGAAGAAATAACCGAAGCCGGGGGATTTTAGCTCAAGTGCTACTGGGTCTACCTTGAAAGAAACAGCCTTTGGCAGAATATAGACTAAGTCAAGACTCTGCTTGAAAATACATAGGTTTAAGACACTAGCAGACTTGTCAGGAAACAAGTTCTAATACATTAAGAATGGCACCTTTGTCATCTTAAACGAGGAAGAGAGTCTTACAGTAAAATATGCAGGTGTGTGAAGGCTTGACAAAGATGTTTGCCTCCTTTGCAAATATTAAGATCATCTGTATTAATTTAGTCAGGAAAAATACACTCCTAGGTAGGCTGCTATTAATTTGTAGTCAAGAATCTAAACAACTTCAAATCGTATGTAGTTTTGGTTCAATAGAAAATCAGAAAGATCTTTGAGGTTTGAGCAGATGATTCTCTAAATATAGACAAAGAGCTGAAGAGTCCCATAGAAGGTGACTAACCATAAATGTATTCTACATGACTGGAAAGTAACAGCAGGCAAGACTCGGAGCTGAGCTGTCTTGGTATTTTTATCCTGTGTGTGGGGTGTTGCACATGCATCACAGCTCTAATCAAGCTCTCAGGGAACATCTGAAAAACAAGACCAAGCTGTCTTAAGGGTGCCCGTGCCTGTTTCTCCATCAGAGTCTGTGGTACCTGGCATTCACAGCTCACATTGGACTCCAGATATTCAAAGGTGAATTATTTTAAAAACCTGAGTTGTAAGAAATAATCTCTTTAAAATTATTTCAGGAAATGGAAGACAAAGTGACCAGTCCAGAGAAGGCTGAAGAAGCAAAACTAAAAGCAAGGTATCCTCACCTGGGACAGAAGCCTGGAGGTTCCGACTTTTTAAGGAAACGCTTGCAGAAAGGGGTAAGCTGCCGTGCAAGACCCGTGTGCTAGGTTTAGGTTCTCTTTAATATGTCATACTGTTTATACCAGAAATAAATAGGGGAAGAATCTGGAACTCTACTGTTTTGAATTACAAATTACTTCAAGCATATGCCGTAATATCCCAGAACCCATATACCTGGTATCTCAGTTAAATATGTTAATATCTTGCCATGTTTACTTCAGTGTTATCTTTGTAAGAAAGTGAATTCAGATGTAATGAAACTTAACTCATGTTTGGCTTATCTCCCCTTCCTAAGCAGCTACAATTGAGAAGCTGATGTGTAGCTGCCTGCTGCCCATAGTTTTAAGCTTTTTCCCATGTTAAAGCTGATTGCTACATCCAAAGACTGAAAATATTTTTTTTGGATGAAGTAATCATATGTAAAAGTTCAGTTTATCTCCTTTAGCTAATGTGTTTTGCAAATTTACTCTACTACAACTTATATATTATGATTTTAGTAAATTACCAGAAACTTTTTCCCTCAAAATCTAACCTTTTCCTTTATTCTATTAAACAGTAAGTGTTCCCTCATCAGCTTAAGCACATTCGGATTACTAGGGATCATACAAGAGTGAAATAATGACATTTGGGGGAGTAAGACATCAAATCAGGTGTCTCCTTGAGTAAATACCAAATATTCAGGCGTCCCTCCTTGCATACAGAGAACATGTCTGCAGGGTGTGTGTATCTTGCTTATATGGATTGTCTACCAAGTAATATTTTAACAAATTATATTTAAGAGTCAAAAGATAGAATGGTATTATATACTCTGGCATGATATAAGAACACTCACAACTTTTAAATATTAACAAAACACACTGAATATACAAAAATGTAAAACCTTCGTCCCATGAAATATCCAGGGAGGAAATTATTTTTGGAGAGCAAGGAACTTTTAAATGTACACCCCCAAAAAATCATAAAGTATTTTAACAGAGGAACTATAATCAGTAAATCTGGAGAAAGGGAAAAATATGAAAAGTATTTATCCTTAGTAGAAAGCAGTGAAATGCAAATTGTGTTATACCACAGTATCTACACAATTGAATTAGGGTAATGTGTCAATAGTGTCTTGTGGTGGGTAGAAACTGAGTGAAACCAAGATGCTCTTTTTGTTTTGTTTAAACATTCAGAATCATTAGTCTTATTTTGGAAAATGACAACAGTCAAGATTTATATGTTCACATGTTTCAAATGTTCACATTCCTTGACTTGATAATCTTACAGATTAATCTAAGGATATAATTCACTGTATCTTCAGATTTGAAGCCTTTTCCCTGTAGCTTCACCTATAATTAAGAGTCTGTTCACTGTCAGCACAGAGAAGTGGTTAAGTAAGTGTGAAGCACCCACCAGAGGGGGTGCCCTGTGCTCACGGGGAGGCCTGACTGCAGATGCAGTGCAGGGAGAAAACAGGCCAGTTGTGGGGCACCCCACGGTGCGGAAACCCACCCACCTGGCACGTTGTGGTTGTGGTTGTGAGGAACACTTTCCTAACCTGGACCTGACCGGCACTGGCAGTGGTGAGGAAATTCCATCTCCAGCCCACTGCTGCAGACAGAGCCAGACATAGTCCTTGTTTTCCTCCAGCTTTCTCTTCACACTAGAGTTTTATGCACTGTGTCTTAGGGTTGGTGCTCTAGGAGCAAATTACAGAAAATGGAGGAAAAGACAGTTGGGTCAAATAATTCCATGGAGTCTGTATAGTGCCAGAATGTCACTGAATACTTTCTCGTACATATATACTGTACTAGGGAAATGAAGCTTTGTTTATTTCTAAGCCCAAGTCACAGGGCTTTGGGTTTTGGTTTTCCTGTTACAGTAATAATAAGCACATTTGGTAAATTAACATCTTTGGTAGTGTCTTCATCATGTTGCGGACTGGAGATTTTCTTAGATCCCTTAGTATTACTGTACCTGGCAGGATGATGGGTTACATTACATTATTATTAAGTGCTGGAGACTGTCAGAGTGGGAGGGATTGCAGAAGTCTCGTGAAAAAAAAAGCCCACAAGATTTAGACATTGTTAAAGACAGTGAGTGTTCATCCTTCAACTGTGTCCCCCAGCATGAGAAAACAGACAGTCACCTCTACTGCAAGTATAACGTATTTTAAAAAACAAAGTAATGTTGTAACTGCCCAGTTCCTGGGGCTTTTGTTCTCGGTCTTTCCCTGACACTCCCTTGTGCCAGTCTTTGCACTGCTCTGTGGAGGATTCACTGTACTTCTTGTGCCGTTCCTTTTTGCAGGTCAACACTAACTTTTTGTTCTTTTGGGGGTACCAGGGATCAAACTCACAACCTTGGGCTTGCGTAACAGATGGCTAACTACCTGGCCCAGGCAGCACTGTCAGGCACAGGTTTTAGTTTTATCTCTAAACACATAGTAAATTTAACTTCTTTCTTCCAAGCAAAGTAGCCTCATCTGGAGTTAAAGGAGATTCACTTCCGAAGAGTTTTCATTACTATAAAATAGTTGACAATAGAAACTAAGTTGGTTATATTGCAGAAACCTTCCTAAAATTGCACAACACATTCCATTTCTCTGTGGGCTTTGGTGAGAAGCTTGTCAGGCCTTTTTCTTCCTTTCCAAGGCTGTGGAGCTCAGGAGCAGCTCTATAGGGCACAGTCCATAAGAGTTGGGAGTTTTTTTTCTGTGCCGCTTTAAAGATGCTGAGCGGAAAGGACACTGGATCAGCCTGGACAGGCGCTCTGGGCGTCCTTGTGACTGCTGCCATGGCCCACAGGGTGACTCACGGAGAGGGCTTTCTAACTCTAGATCTGGGGCTGTGGGCCCAATCTAGCCTGTCAGGAAACAGGCCTAAGGAGCCCAGGCTCCCGGCTGTGTGTTGCTGGTCCCTCGGGCTGTCCTTTCCTCCTTTTGTCAAGCTGGGGCAGGGTACAGCCCCTCTGTGTGATGCCCCAGCACCTTGTGTTCTTTGCTCTTTAAAAAAAATTTTTTGAGGGGCCGGAGATTTAGCTCAGTGGTTCCGGTGCCTGCCTCGCAAGTGCAAGGTCCTGAGTTCAATCCCCCGGTAACCACGTACAGTGCTTGACGTGGAGACTTATGCCCACCAGCCATCAATACCACATACCATGGTGCCGAGCATGGTGGCTCACGCCTGTCATCCCAGCACTCGGGAGGCAGAGACAAGAGGATTGCTGAGTTCGAGGCTTACCTGGGCTACATAGTGAGTTCAGGGCCAGCCTGAACTACAAAGCGAGACCCTGTCTCAAAAAAAAAAATTTTTTTTCTTTTGTGCTACCAGGGATTGAACTCATGACCTTGTGCTTGCAAGGCAGGTGATGGTGCCACTGAGCTAAATCCCTGGCACTCTCTTAAAATCCTAACTCACTTTTTATTGTATGATTGACAAAATCATATATTTAAGGGATACAGCAGCACATTTTGAGATACACATTGTGAAGCAATTGCTAATGTCACACTGATAACACCCCCATCACCTGACACATAATTTGTTCCTACCTAGAAACATTTTATAATAGCAGAATTTTTTACAAAAAACTGTTAAAAAAAGAAAAAATGTGTTCATCATCTCACTCCCAGAGACAAAACTATTAAATGAATACCATTCTAGATAATTTCTTGATGTCTGTATGTACAGCAATGGCGTATGTCGTTCTGTGAGCTAGTGTTTCCCTTCACAGAGCAGTGATACCTTGTCCTCTCAGTGGATCCCTCTCGACTCTGTGGTTAACACCTCTTCTCCGCCCCCCATTCCCAGCCTGCTGTCCCTCTTCTTCCTTTCCCCTTGTCCAGTGCTGGCCTCCCTTCTCCTTCCACAGCACCTTTTGTAGGGCCCACGTATCAGGGAAGACATGCAGTATCTGCGGACAGCTTACTTTACTTAGCATGAGCTTCATCAGCTCTGTCCGTTTTCCTTTATTCCTGAGCAGTGTTCCCATGTGTCTGAACCGTGTTCTTTGGCCGTTCTTCTGTTGATGGGCACATAGACCAGCTCCTATGTCTTGTGAATTGTGCTGCAATAGACACATATTCAGTTATCCCTGGGCTGAGCTGACTTCAGCTCCTTCTGGTTCAAATGGTGGCTCTGTCTTTAGGATCTGGGTTTTTTTTTCCTATGTTTTCTTTTTTCTATTTTGTTAGTCTTGTTTTTTTTTTGTTTTGTTTTGCCTTCTTGGCACAGGGGCTCAAACTCAGGACCTCGCGCTTGCCCAGCAGGCGCTGTGCTGCTGAGTGCGTCCCGGCCCCCGTCTCATATTCCTAGCTGATGTGGTCATCACCCCTTCATGTGACTGCCGCTGCACCCTCCCTCGCAGCTCTCACACCGTGCCTTGTCCGCAGGCACGCAAGGAAGCTAGTCTGCTTTTTACTCGGGAACTCATTAGATGAGCTCTGTTAGGGTCTGTATTTAGTTCTTGTCACAATTCGTATGTTAGTGACATTTCCCTTCCTCCAGTGAAAATGCATATCAGTTGTATCTACTCAAGTCTCTTTTTGTGAAAAAGCGAAATAGAGAGCTGTGGATTTTAAGCAGATTAATTTGTGGTGGGTTTATTTCTTCCATGCTTTCGTGTTTATGTTTCCACTTTAGTTTTTTATCTGAACCTCCTTACTGTGAAAAAGTAAGATTTTAATTCTTGCAGAAAAGCTTACCGTAGCTGATAGAGTACCAACAACTAAAATAATTGGGGGTGATTGGCACATCCTTAATGGAAATTGGTGAATTACATTTTATATTTTTCAGAATCATTTCACCAAGGCTTTCCATTCTGGTGGTTCTGTTGTTAGTAGAATAATTTACGTTTTACTAAGTGCACAACTTTGTATTCCAAGGTAACATAATATCCATCTTGAGGGTCTTAGGTTGGAACTTCAAAAGGGCAGCTCTTCCTGGACTCCTCAATTGTTAGCTTATGTTGGGACTCAGTACAGAGACATACGTGGCTGTTTTAACTGATGGTGCTTGTGTTCAGGTGTATTTAGATTGTGGGAGTCACATCATCAATCCAGGGTGCGTGAAAGCTTTCAAACTAATCTGAGGTGTTTTGTGTTTTTTTGTTTTTGTGTGTGTGTTTTTTTTTTGTAGCAAAAATATTTTGATTCTGGGGATTACAACATGGCTAAGGCAAAAATGAAGAACAAGCAACTGCCTACTGCGACCCCAGACAAGACCGAGGTCACTGGTGACCACATTCCCACGCCACAGGACCTTCCTCAGCGGAAACCGTCCCTGGTCACAAGCAAGCTGGCTGGCTGATTAAAGAGCTGAACTGCATGAACCTTCTCATCCCCTTTATTCCTCCTTCTCTGTTACCCACTTTTTACTTCTTTCATTCACTAAGTCATTCAAGACTGACAGCTTTGCAGGTAGTGGTAGGAAGTGCTGCCAGTGTAAGGGTGTAGACATGTGTAGAGGTTCTGACTAGTTCACAGGGCACTGACGAGAAGGACATGTAGAGCAACACACATCACCTACTGGGGAATAACTATCACCGGACCCTAGTGTAGGGCTGGTTCCATCAAGTAACGAGCAGTTCTACAAGTTGTTTCAGCTTTCTTTCCTCCATCTTAGTGATAGCTTTGTAAGTTACTCCTGTTTGGCATAACCTCTACCGTATGATTTCTTCTGTATTTTCCTTTTAGATTTTATAAAATAGTTTAAGACCACAGGTTACAGGAAAGGTCCCATGATCAAACAGGAAGTGGTGAGAACTCTGAAAGATTTGCGTGAACTCGAATGGCCTTAACCTGTTTCAGCTTTAACAGTAGCATTTTACTTGGGCAATATTTGCCTTTCTGGTGTAACTTCCGTGACTCAGTGCTCACCGGCTGCCACCGAAGGCTGTGTTCCTACTCAGTTCGTAGTGTTAGACACTCTCCTTGTGCGATGTGAATGAAGTGTGCATGTGCACCAACTGCTGGATTCAACTTTTGTGCCATTTTTGTAAATACAATAGTTTTGCACAACCTTTCACAAATGTCTGTGTTAATTTCACATATTAGAAAGTGTATAATGTGCCAATCTGAAGCACAAAAGTTCTTACACAAAGCTCTGTTGTACAGCTCTGTGTGGTAAGAGCGGTTTGCAGTCTTGGGCCATCGAATGAAGCTCCGCTCGCCCCTCGCAGCCGTGACAGTCCGTGGCCTTGTGCAGATGGGACACGTGGTGAGGCACAGCTTTGTGCTATGCGGAACATTTCCTTTTGACTTGTATGAAAGATGGAATTCATGTGATTTATATGAACTTGTAAAATGTGGACACTTTTTAACTTCGATACCCCTTTAGGGACACAACGAAGGCCTCACACTCTGCCTTTGGCCCCCGCCCCACCCCACCCAGTACAAAAAGGTCTCTCCCTTTGCTTCCTGCTCACTGGCTCCCGGTATTGGGCTGTGCAGTCATGGGGAAGGGCCGGTGTCTGTCTTACTGTAAACTTGCTGTGGCAGATACTGAGTTTTGTTACGCAGTAATGGTATTCCTAATTTCCCAATGGTCAGTCGATCATTCAATCCTGTATTAGTACTAATATTTGACAGTTGTTTAAATAAAAGGAACTTTATATTGAAACAAATAGTTGAGGAGACTGGCCCAGCAGTCTGTCAGAGTGAACTGAATTCTGGTAAGTGATACGAAGGACTTACGAACAAAGAGAATTGTGACATAAACTGCTATTAAAAGTATTTAGATATTAGTGTCTGCAGATACCACTTTAATGAACACCAGTGTGATTTTACTTTGGGTTTGTCCACTTAGCGAGAGCCTTAAGTCATTGCTGGGACACCCTGAGAGCTCCTCTTGGGAGCTGCAAAGCTGTGGCAGACGGGGTCAGCAGCCAGAGAGGTAGCGTTTTGCTTTTCTTCTCTGACTCCAACCCTAGCCCCACCTCATCCCCAGTTGGACCCAGGCATCCTGCCTGGGTCCTGGGCCCCTTCGTATCCCCACTGTCCTGTGCTCCCAGATGGTGCTGGCCAGTGCCCGGAACCCAGCTGTCAGGCCAGAGCCTCTGCCCACTGCTGCAGCAGAAGAGCAGCGGGAATAGTACTGTGGTCCTGTCTGACGCTAAGGATCGGTGGTGCGTAAGCATGCGTGTTTGCAGTGAGAGCAAGGAGCTGACCTCCCAGGTGTACCTACCTGAATGACCTAAAATTTCCCAAAGTCAGATTTGTTTATCTAGTCTGATTTTCAAACAGGCATCCACAGCCGTCACCACTAAATCCAGACCTCAGACAGGTAGGTAGGCAGAGAGCGTGTGCTGTTCCTGACCGCAAGGAGGCTCCTGCAGTTCCTGACAAGAGGCGTGTGCCTGCCGGGCTCTGCTTTGTAGAACACAGTGCTATACTGAACCTACCTCAAAATTTGCTGAGGATCTGCGAGGTACTAAGTGCCCAGAGGTAAAGTATTGAAAGATAAATTTTTCTTTTGAAAATTTTTTTGAAAGATAAATTTCCTCATTAAACCATCCTGCCTTCTGTAGTCACATGCTTAAAACCTCAGGATTCCCATTAGGAAAGCCCTGTCAGTAGGATGAAAGGTATGGTCGCTTAGCCTCCATCACTGGTGCTAGGGTTAGAGAAGCTTAAAACTTTTCTATTTTTTGTTCTGCCTCACAGCTCAGTTTATCAGAGACATTTTTGCTAGCTCTTTGATCATTGCTTGAAGATTTTTATGAATTGAGCTTAATTGTCTTTTCTGTTAATTCAAAGTTGTGGTATGGAAAATGGCTAATTTTAACCATTGTCCTAACAGAGCAAACTGAAGTTAGAGATGAAGACTGGCTATCAAAAGTCTGAAAGAAAGGAGTGGGCTTGGACCAGTGGCGTAGCTCGGCAGCACCGCGCCTGCCTGGCAAGCGGAGCCCTCACCTCGGGTTTGCCCAGGAACAGTGCCCTGTTACTGAGAAAATACAAGGGTGGCCTCATGCCCAATGGCTCCAACTTTGGGCACTGTCATTTTGAAAGCGTTTCATCCTTAATAGCTCCATCCAGCTAAAACCATGGTAGTCCTTGGTAAGCTGGGATGGGATCGTTTTGATACATTTGAAGGAGGGTGTTTGTAGTCTACAAGTTGTTCAGTAATCTCGTGCTGCTGACCTAAAAAATGTCTTAATGCTTGAATGAGGCAAGCCCACAAAGGCTTCTACTGTTATTACGTCTGCAGTTAGACTTAGTTCTTTCTACTTGACCTCTAAGTATTTACTGCTGCTCGCTACTAAGTCAGACTGGTCCTCGTACTGAGCCAGACACGGCGGTGCTCCGTCCGGGCCAGGGGAGTCCCCGCACTGCGGGAGCGCCCGCGGCAAGCAAGCCCCGCACTCAGGCTCCCCTCACCTGTCATGGCCGTTGTGCCCTGTCCTCCCCCTTGCCGCCCGCATCCAGCGTGCTTCTGAAGCACCCTCAGCACTTACCAGCCGGTTCTGGGGTGGGAGTCCCCGCCCTGGACGCCCTTCCCAATGAGTCACCATGTCGGTGTGGAAAGTTAAAGCACCGTCCTGCTCCCGGTGACTCCACCTCAGCACGCACTGCTGGTCTCCCTGGCCCCTCCCTCGCAGAGCTGGGTCTGGATGTGTGTGTACTCTGGGCGGGAACACCCGTGTCGACGCGTTTTACCAGTGCTGGCCTTTGAAGTCGTAGGCTGACCTGTGGTCCCGGTCGCCACGCGTGTGTCTGCTTGTGGATCACACAGCTGTCAGCAGGGCGCCCGAAGCCTCTCTTCGCCCTCAGGCTGTGGCTGCGCTTTTCCAGTCTGTGCAGAGGCTGAGAGCAGTTGCCTTTTCTGTCCGTGTGTGTGGAGTTGGCATCGGATGCCGAAAATTGTCACAGCCCTTCCAAATCTATACTTGTGAAATATCCAAAAATAAATCGATCTACCTAATTTCTATTGATTTAAGTTGCAGTTTTGTCTTATTTAATGGTAATGATTTCACTGCCTTTTTTTTTTTTTTTTTTTTTTTTGAGACAGAGTCTCACTTTGTAGCTCAGGCTGGCCCTGAGCTCACTATGGAGCCTAGGCAAGCCTGGAACTCAGCAATCCTCCTGCCTCTGCCTCCCGAGTGCTGGGATGACAGGTGTGAGTCACCACGCCCGATACTGTTCTATGTGGTTACTGGGACTGAACCAGGCACCTTGTGCTTGCTAAGCAGGCGCCAGAAGCACTGAGCTAAATCTCCGGCCCTCAGTGCCTTTTCTGAAGCTCAGTGGCCACCACATACAGAAGGAATTTGACTGTGGAGCCAGATTTTAGTTTTCAGAATGTGCCGATGGAATCCTAGTAGCCTTTTTACTGTCCAGGTAAGACATTTGCAGCGTATGAGCCCTGCTCATCCCATGAAGAACTCCAGTGTGCCAGCGCAGGGCGCAGAGACACAGCTCACGTCTGCCCCAGAAGCTGCCCCAGAAGCGGCGCGCATGTGCGGAGGGGCGGGGAGGAAAGGCCGCCCGAGTCCCCAGAAGCAGCAGTAAGATGCAAACGCCTGGAGGGGCGAGTTCTCCCAGCTGGAGCGAGAGCAGGCAGAGCGGGAGGGTTTCCGAGGTAGGGCTTCGAGCCGAGTTGCTGGAGGGTCAGTGGTTTCAGAAACAGGACAAGACGGGAGAAAATGGGCCTCCGGGAGGAGGTTGGGCTGGAGAGCACAGCACGCGAGAGGGGCCCGGCTTTGCTCCTTCTGCCACTTGTTCCGCAGTCCGCGCTCGGCCGCGTGGTGCCACCTCGCCTCCAGGCGCCTCGCCCTTCCCTGTGGAGGAGGGGTGTCTGCGGCGTCCCCTCCACTGCCGGCAGGAAGGCAGAAGCGCGGGCGTCCGCCCCGACTCCCCTTGGCACCTCCTCCCAGGCCTCCTCGACGCCCGCCGCTGCGGCAGCCACTGACCTGGAGGTGAGTCGCACCCTCCTGGCCCTTCGCGACTGCTTTCTCCCGCGAGTCCTCCCGCCAGAGGCGGACGTGTGTCTCGTGTGCACGATGGTGACCGCTCACCCGCGTACATCTGTGCGTGCGCCTGCCTCGGCGCGTGTGGCAGCACCGCAGGTCTGGGAGGCGGCAGAGCCGGGAGGGCCTGGGGCCTGCAGCCCCGGCCGAGGCCAGCTACCTGGGGCTGAAATACCCCTGCGCTGCGCCCTGATGCCTCCCGCCGCCTCCCACCGCCAGGCCACGCCAGGACCAGACCTCGGGGCCCGCCCACATCCACAGCGCAGCAACTGCAGGCCGGACGGGATGAAAGGCAAACCCGAGGTGAGGCAGCAGGCGGCCAGCAGCGGTCTCAGGGGAAGGACCCACGCGGGACGCGCTGCCGGGTGGTCTCGGTGCCGTCCTCGCCTGGGCTGGAGGCTGTTCCCCGGGCGCGTGTGCGGGGAGGACGGGAGCTTAGCAGTGCAGCAGGGACCTTTGTGTTGTTGGACAAAGTGCCTCACGTGTGACTGCGCTTTATTAGGGCTTCGGCGGGTCCAGCCCCGGTCAGCTGGCTCCAGGCAGACTCGGCAGGATGTGGTTAGGAGCCGGGGTCTAAGCACTGTGCAGAGCCCGCCTGCTCCCTGAGCCAGATGACAACGAGAGCTGCCGAGTCTTCACGACCTGTTACAAATGCCTTCAGAGCGAAGAGAAGGAATCTTAAAGTTTTAAAGCAGGTTTTGGGGATGTTGCTTAAATGCGTAACCCAAAGGGAACTGAGGTGGAATGCCATCATACAAGCAGATCACCACGGGGTTCGAAGTGCAGAAGGAGAAAAGGAAAAAGAATGATAGGACCACAATGTGGTTCTAAATTAAATCCAAAGACTTCTCTATCTGCTTTTTTTCATTTTTTTCTAACAAAATTAAACTTGCCTGTGACCCTGGAGTGGAGCAGCATTCAAGGGCACGGCGGGGAGCTCGGGTCAGAGTGCGCCTCCGGCCGTGCAGGCCCCCGGGCCGCTGGTTCTGTGCCCGCGGCCTCCGGCTCTCAGCAGCGCACAGCGGGCTCTGGCCCTCGGGGTTTCCCGTCACGCAGCTGCTGGGCTCTGCAGACCCGCACGGGACTGAGCCCTCTCACCAGAGCGCCTCACCGCCTCACTGCTCACCCCATCACTCGCCGTCTGGACACAGTCTCGCTTTGCTGAAAGTGCGGGTGTGCGCTGTCAGCCCCGCACTGGGAAGCTGAAGCAGGAGGATCACGACTGGAAGTCGGTCCATCCTCCAGCTGCCCAGAAGGGGGCACGGTGAGGGCTAGAGGAAGACAGTCCCTTCACCAGGGAGGGCCAGGGCCTCAGAGCCAGCAAAAGCACACACTGCGCACTTGTGGCTATTCACTAGGTTCACGAGGAGAAACGGGTGACTCGGCGGCAGCCGCCCTGAATTCACAAGGATTTTATAATGAGAGGGAGTAGCAGAGGTCTCCGCGGGTGGTGGTCATCTTAAGTTCATCTCAAGGAAGTGTCAGCTATTTCAGCGGGCAGTGGCAATCCTATGACCACGAGGACCTTAGGTCCAGGAGGAGCTTTTTGTGTTACTACTTGGTTCTCAAACCTTGCCCATAATGCCACAGCATCCTGGGACCACTGAGGCCTCAAGCACCCCTAATCATAATTTAATTGTGCAATTTTCAGTGTTTATTGTGATCACAATATATATAAAATGTACCAATAAAACCAATTAAAATTAATTGTGAAATGATTTTTCCCCTAAAATTGTATAGAATAGCTCCCAACAGAGCACTGTGAGTTAGAGGCCATCCTGGGCTACGCAGGGAGACTCTGTCTCAAACAAAACAGTGTTTTGCCCAGAAGGTGGTTCTAGCCCCAGAGAGCGGCCCTGAGGCAGCTGCCCCCTCCCTAGGCACTTCCGCAGCTACCTAAGGCCTCAGATCTAGTGGGAAAACCCTCAGAGGTGGGCGACCTCTCTCCTGCCTCAGCCTCCCAGAGTTGGACTCACAGCCTACACAGCCACTCTGGGCCTAATATCATTTAGTCAGCCTTCCTCTGTTTTCTTTTTTCTGTTTGAAATTTTACATGTTTAGAGCACACGGCACGACCTTATAATACTGTCTATAAGGTGTCGTGATCAAACTAGGGTGGCTAGCATTTCCGGCTCCTTAACACATAGCCTTCCTCTGTGTTTGAGCCTTAGAACTCCTCTTCCATTCTTCGTAGGATACGTCACTGCAAATCCTGCCCCTCCCCGAACCATACTGTAATAGGGGCTGCTTTTCTGACATCAGAGCTTAGTTCTTCATGCTGCTGCCCTGTCTGCTCCTTGTCATAAATGACCTCCCAGCTGCACCTTCATTCGGATTCCCACCGAGCCATTTGGATTCTTCCTGAGCCACCCGACTCACCAGTGCCCGCTTCCTGGTCCTCTGAGATGGGAGACAGTCACCAGGAACCAGTCCTTTGCCTCTGGCCCCAACTTGGCCCATCACCTTGACCTTGGACTTGTGGCCTCCAGAGCTGTGAGAATACATTTCTATGTGTAGTGCTTTATTAGGGCATCTATAGCAGAATAATCCACTTATTTCACCCTCCAACTTTATAATTGTCTCGTTGACTAGAATGTAAGCTTTGTGAGGCCACGTTTATTTGTGCATTTATTTTTAAATTATTATTAATTTTTGAGACACTCTTGCGAAGTCTCTAGGTTGCCAGGCCAGATTCTCCTGACTCAGCCTCCTACAGTCCTGGGATTACAGGTGTTGAGCCCTTCATCCGGCCGAGGTCAGATGTTTTCATCTGTTCTGTTTATGCATGAGTTCTTGGGTATGAGGAACAATCCCTGGCACACTGTAGCTTTCAGTATTTGTGAGAAAAGTAATCTCCATGAGTATGTATGATCTTCAATTTAGGGGGTCCGTTTTACAGCGGTGTGAAAGTGATACATGTTCAGTAGAAATTCAACTTTAACATTTTTCCCCGTTTTTTTCCAGTGTTGGAGTCTGAACACTTGGTCTCAGCACACTGGGCAAGCTGCCCAACAGCCCCAGATCCCCACGCTCTTGGGCGAGACCAACCAGCACCCACTCCCACGCAGCCCTCGCTCTGAAGGCAACACTGTGGCCAGTGGGTTTCGGATACAAGGTCTCAGTAAATTACCTCAGATATGCAACGGTTTCTTACTGACTTGTGGCAGATGATCTAGCTCGGCTGACGTGAGCGTTCTGAGCACACTGAGGTAGGCTGGCAAACGCTGGTGTGCAGCAGGGGAAGGTATTACAGCTCACAGTGGGTTTGTCAGGACGTGGCCTCGGCACAAGCTGAGGAAAATAAAGTCAAGGGGAACCTTACCTTGGAGGGAAGGGCTTTTTTAAAATAAATTAATTGGGATTTGAAAACAACCTACATGAAAACGTTCCTAAGTATGAAATAATAATTGAGAATTTTATCAATATGAAATAAAATACATCATGTCTTCCTGTCACAAGGACGTGACCCATCTGTTCCCTTAGGGTCAGACGGCCAAGCTCACGTCTCGGACACCGAATGGCGGGCTTGGGGACAAAGGTGAGAGCAGGAAAGGGCTGTTGAGAGGGAGCCCCCCAGACGGGAGCGTCCATCCACCTCGGGGAGCTGCGCTCAAACCACAGTGGCCCAGCGGTCACAAGGCCGCGTGGCCACCGCCGGCCAGCAGGGAAGCAGGACGAGCACCAGCACCCCGCGCGCCTCTGTGCGCCCGACGCAGGGAGGGCCGGGAGGACGCGGTGCTCTGGGCGCCCAGCTGCGCGTCTGACACCTGCCCAGGCTGGACCCGGCGAGCTGACCAGAGCTGCCGCGTGTCTCCAGGGCGGCCTGCAGGCCTGGCTGTCCGTCTGCTGCCTGAGGCCCGGCTCCCGCAGACTCACCTGCAGCCGTCTCAGCCTCCGCCCTGACGCCTCCAGGGCCTGACTCCTCTCCAAGGGAACCTTAAGCCCTTGGGAGCTGTAGCTACTGCTAGTTTTCACTTGACTGAGGACAAGAGAACTGGGGAAGAGAGAGGAAGAAATGCAGCGGGGCGCCACGGCCCTTCTGGGCTCTAAGTCTGCTCTTTTTCTGCATGAAAAGAGGTCAGGATAGAAAATTCTTCAGGCCGTTGCCTTCCTCTTCCTAAGCCCTCATGTTTGAGTGGTCGAGAGCATGTGCTCAGGAAGTATGAGAAAACAATTCCAGGTTCCTTTCTCCCTTTCATTTAAAAACAATACAAGGGCCAGGGATTTAGCTCAGTTGTTCCGGTGTCTGCCTGGCAAGCACAAGGTCCCGGGTTCCATCCCCAATAACCACATACTACAATGCCAAGTATGGTGGCTCACACGTGTAATCTCAGTACTAGGAGGCAGAGGCAGGAGGATTGCTGTGGTGAGTTCAAGGTTAGCCTGGGCTACAGAGAGTTCAGGCCCATCCTGAACTGCAAAGCAACACCCTGCCTCAAAAAACTAAACAAACAAACAAAAAAACAATACAAGGCATTCACACCAATAAGAACTCAGTGTATAGTTACTCCTCATCATAGTCAGCAGTTCTTGACAACCGTGCCATTATCATTGGAGGGAAGAAGACAGGCAGCAAGAAACTGAGGGACTCACCGGCAGAAGCTAGGCCTCCCAGATCTCGGCCCACTGCAGTCAGAACTGCAAATGTTGGGCCGGAGGGTTAGCTCAGTGGTTCCGGCGCCTGCCTCACAAGCGCAAGGTCCTGAGTTCAATCCCGGTAACCACATAGAATGCTGGGTGTGGAGACACGCCCACCAGCAATCAGCACCACATACCACAGTGCCGGGCGTGGTGGCTCACGCCTGTCATCCCAGCACTCGGGAGGCAGAGACAGGAGGATTGCTGAGTTCCAGGCTTGCCTGGGCTACATAGTGAACTCAGGGCCAGCCTGAACTACAAAGCGAGACCGTGTCTCAAAAAAAAAAAAAAAAGAAAAAGAAAAAAAGAAAAAAACCCCAGCCAGGCAGAGCAGACACAGTGCCCGGCCCGAGACCCCAGCCACTTGGCCTGGCATTTCTGCTGTGACCTAAGGTCCCCAGGGAGGACTGGCCCCGTCGCCTTCCTGAGCGGACACCAAGCTCTGGCAGGACCAGGGCGCAGTCCCAGCACGCGGGCAGAGATGCAGAGCACCGACACGGGAGAGCGGCCCCCGCGTGTCTGGCCCGGGGAGGCTGGGGCCGGTGAGGACGGCCGCGTGCAGCGGTCCGTGGCTGCCCCCGAGACCGCTGGACCCGCAGGGGACCCGCTGTGTTCGTTACTCTTCTCCCGTTGCTGAGACCAAATAGCCAACACCCAGCTAGGGGAGAGAGGGCTTGTTTGGTTTACAGTCCAGAGAGGTTTCGGCACCATCGGCCGGCTCCGCGCCAGCCAAGGGAACAAAGCGTTTCAGAGCATCTCTCTGGCCCTTTTTCCGGAGCAGTGGACTGGGCGGTGCCAACCCATCCCTCACGGGTAGTGCCCGAGCCACGCGCCCCAGGAGAGAAAGTCCCACCGCCTGTGCGTGCGCATGGGGGGCCCTAACGCAGACCGCAGCGCCGGGCAGGGCGGCCGGCCGTCTCCCCCGGCCAGAGCCTATTCCGGCCGCGCGGCGCCGCGGCCCAGCCGTGACGCAGCCTCCTGCAGGCCGCAGCTCTGGGCGCGCCCGCGGGGAGCGGCGCGTGCGGGCTGAGACGCGGCGGGGCGCGCGGGCCCGAGCGAGCCCGAGCGAGCCCGCTCCCCGCCCCCCCCCGCTCCCACAATGCACCGGGCGGCGCGGCCCGCGGAGGAGACGGCGGCGGCGGTGACGGCGGCCCGGAGGGCGCGGCGCGCGGGCGGTGAGGCAGGCCCCGCCCGGCCCCGCCCCGGTCCCGCCCCGGTCGCGCGGGCTCCGAGCGGCGAGCGGCGGCCCACGCGTGGCGAGGCGTCACGGCGCCATGGCGGCGTCCGAGCTCTACACAAAGGTAACGCGGCCCCGCGCCCGGAGGAGGCCGAGGCGGGAGGCGGCGGGGAGAGGCCTGCGCGGCCCGATCGCCCCGCGGGCCGGCGGCCGCGCTGTCCCGGGAGAGGCCGGGGCCGGCTCGGGCGGCGTCGCCGGAGGCCGCGGGGGGACGGCGGGCGCGGTCCCGAGCCGCGACGCGAGCCCTTCCTTCCTCCCGGGCGGGCCGGGCCGGCGCCGCCCCGCCGGCTGAATGGCGCCTCGCACCGGCGTCCCGCGCACTGCCGTTCCGAAGCCCGTGCCGGCGGCCGCGTGCGCGCGTGGACGCGGGCGGCCGGGCCGTTTGCTCCCGCGGCCTCTTCGCGGGTGGGTGTCCAGCCTGCTGTCGATACTTGTAATTCCAGGAGCAGAATTGCTTTGACTTTGCAAGTGCACATTCGCAGTAACAGCATCTCCATTTACTTGGGGACGTGGAATCATTGCTTCCAAATGGGACCCGAGTCAGCCCAGGCCCCAATTCACAGCGTAGAGGAAGAGGTCGGACCGGGAATCCAGAGACCTGACTGTGTGACCTCACCGTGTGACCTTGAGCAGTCACTTAAGCAAGTCCAAGTTTCCTGACCTGACCTGTAAATACAGTAATTATACTTGCCCTGCATCCCTTACAAGACATTGTGATTAATAATAGTTGTGAAAGCCTTCTGTGTCCCTCCAGTTTCTCTGCAAATAGGCAGACGATTCATTTCTTCAGCCATGAAATGAGCTTGCATGACAAATTCTCAGGGAGCTCTCCATTTGAGGACTGCATGTTTGGAATTTCTCCCTAAACCTGGTAATTTCTTATTAGGTACTGTAGCTCTCTAACATATATAAATGTAATGGAAACTGATTAAAAGTTACTTTACTCTTAAGTGTTGTACAAATCTGAACTCATTTAACCCTCCCAGTAAATATATAAGGTACATTCTAGGACATATCAGTTACAGGATTTCCACGTGAGGAGTCGCATCCTGTAAACGTTCCACAGTTTGTGTAGTGTACCCCCCTGTAGTCATTTATTGCCGTTTGCTTGAATAATAAATCGTTGGATTTTAGATCTGCTCCCCACCCCTTGGTAATTTGTTAGAGAAAAATCAAAGAGGCTGGGCATGGATGGTGGTGCATGCCTGTAATCCTGCCATTTGGGAGGCAGAAGCAGGAGGATTGCTGTGAGTTCCAGGCCAGCCTGGACTGCATAGGGAGATTCCGTCTCACAAAAACAAAACTGGCCGGGCTTGGTGGTACATGCCTGTAATCCCAGCCCTTGGGAGGCTGAGGCCAGAGGTTTGCTCCAAGTTCAAGGCCATCCTGAACTACAAAGGTCCTGCACTACAGATCAGGACCCCGTCTCAAGAACAAAAAGAAAAACCGAAAACTGCTTATTGTACTCTTGACCTGCTCTGAATCTGCGGTGGTGCACACAACCTGCCCTTACCGAAGCAGCCCCCAGCCAGCTGATGGGGCGTTTCCTCAGCAGAAGTCAGGGAAGGAGTCCTGACTTGGAAAGCTGGGCGGCTCTGGAGTCCAAAACTGGGGTAGAGATTCTCAGGGGAAGAAGGAAGTGGGAAGTAGTAGTAAGCACGAGGGCCTCTGGCTGCAGAGGGCTGCAGGGAGGAGGTTCTGGGCAGATCCCAAGGAAGGGCATGTCAGTGGCGTGCCCCAGTCATGGCGTTCAGAACTGCGGTGAAATCCGAAGACTGCCCTTTGGAAGTGTCGCTCAGAGCTCAAGGTGGAAGTGATGTGTGATACACACCAGCTGTTATAGCGAAGGGCAAAAGGCTGTTCATTTCCTTCTGTTTCTCACTCTCTGGTATGTGTTAGAATAATGGTTTTGTCCCAGCGATGTAGCAGGATTTCCATTTTGTAAATTTTTCCAACAGTGTAACTAGTTTAAGAGCAATAACTAGGTTCCTAGGATACATCATTTCTGGGATTAATATTTTGGTTAAAATGTATTTGTTGGTTTTTTCAGCAGTGCCAGGGATTTGTTGAATTTTTTAAATTACAGCATTATTGAAACATTCATATACTTTAAATTCCCCAGTTTCAATTACTGTATATAACTCAGTGTTTTCAATATATTAACAAAAATTGCATGTTGATTTGTTTTCAGGTCCAGCCACCTGTAGAAAGAAAGGCAGCTATGGTATATCTTTGCTTCTGGTTTTGAAAGTATTTGTGAGTCTTGACTTGCCAGTGGCTGTGCGTGTCATAATGCGACCCAGTGGGGCTCTCAGCGGCTGCAGAGGACTTGGCCTCTGTGGGGCACGGTTGTCAGTAGCCTGTGGCCCTGCAGCCCTGTGTGGATGGTGCTAGTCCTGCTCACACCAGGCCCCGGAGGCCAGGCTTGCCTGCAGCTGGTCCTTATCCTGAAGATGCCTGGTACTGTACCATGTACAAAACAATCTAAAACCCCCAGTCCATGTTACCTTTGCTCAATGAAAATAGATGTTTAGGCCAGAACATTGGTATTTGTGATCTTCCTTTCCTCCCATATTTTCTTAAACCTACTGAAGCCATGGCCTAGATTTTTTTCCTAACATAGTTCCAGTTTTACACTTGATCTTAGCCAAAAGGCCGAGAAGCGATAGTTCCAGTTTTAGATTCTATGCCTTTATCTCTTTAAACCTCCATTCCTGGAAATTCTCATCTGATGCTGAAACTTCATTATCTCTGATCTTGCACCTTGATTTGGAGTGTGGCAGGCACAGTCATTGTCCTGATTTGCATGTCCTCCTGATGTCCCTGGCTCGATAACACACCGCGTTCTGCTGGTTCCTCGGGCTGGAGACAGCCTTCTGTCCTCCCCTCCGTCCTCTTGTGTGCTGCTGTACTGGTTCTGACTTCACTCCGCACCCAGTGGTCCCAGATTACGAGCACTGCTCCTTGTTTTGTGGTGCCCTGTCCGCGTCTCTTCACCACCCTAGTTGTGGTGGATATGTTCACTTCCCATGCTGCTCTTGGTGTCACGGAGTGCCTGCTGACTGAGGGAATTAATACTCGAGCAGTGGAGGAGCAGGCCGGAAGCCGTGGTTGGCATGATTAGTCTGCTCGTTGGTGTGAAGCTGGGTTTGAAGAGTGGCTAAACAAGTGGATGCAGACAAGGCGTATTTCGCAGGATGAGGAATACACAGGACAGCTGGGAGCCGGGAGCCAAGGAACTGCAGAGGGCGGCGCCAGGAGGGTCCCAGGGACCAGGTAGAGGTGGGAGGACAGCATGAGGCAGCGCCAGCAGGTCCGGCCTGGAGAGCAGAGATGCTTCCTGTCTCCTCGTGAAGTTTTACTGAGGGTGCAGCTTGGAAGCCACCGAAACTTTCTTTCGCCTGCTTGAGGACAGC
This sequence comes from Thryonomys swinderianus, assembly GCA_004025085.1. Lineage (NCBI taxonomy): Eukaryota > Metazoa > Chordata > Mammalia > Rodentia > Thryonomyidae > Thryonomys > Thryonomys swinderianus. Next base: position 69,793 of record PVIC010003062.1, read on the forward strand.
AGAATGCCTGTCATTTGCTCTTGAAGTTCATTACCATTTCTTAAGTGTGAAAGGCCTGAGTATTGCCTGGTTGTTAGAGATTATGAAGATGTCCTAAATCCATGGACAGTTCTTACTCCCAGATAACTACTGTTTTTATTCTGTTTTGTTTCAATAGCACAATATTTATTGGTAGAGCTTCAGCACACATAATGCTGACACTCATGGTAGGGAATTTGCAGCTACCTGCCCATGGTGCATCACACCCCTTTCTTCCCATGACCCTCCTCCTATAAATCCCCCTCCCTATGTGCAAAAGCTCTGTTCCCTTTTACTTTCTGTTTTCTTTCTTGTCCCTTTTTTCTCCACCCTCTCTTGTTCCCTTCTCATTTAAACATTTTCTTACCATTTCCCATTATATGTTTTAGTCCTTAGTTCCACTTTTGATTTCACACACCAGAAAAACAAGACAGTATTTAAACATGTGTGTCTGATTTATTTCACTTTAAGAGTATGGTCTCAAGATGTCCCTGTAGTGATAACATGTCTGAAGCTCATCCTTCTTTATGGCAGAGTAGTACTCCACTGTATTTTAAAAAACCCACATCTTTATCCATTCTTTGGTTGATGGGCATCTGGGTTGCCTCCAAGGTTTAGCTATTGCAAACTGTGGCATTATAATCATGAGTGTGGCAGGGAACTTTTTTTTTGGGGGGGGCAGGGAACTTTTAATTCTTTCATTAGTTTTAGGAAGATACCAAGAAAAAGAGTCAGTCGAATAAAACCTCTAGGTTTAGTTTTTTGAAAATCTCCATGCTGATCTCCACAGTGGTTGCAATAGTCTATATTCCCACCAACAATGGAGAAGGGTTAGTTCTCCATAGAGCTCTGTCAGCATTTATTATTAGTTGATTTCTTTTTTTTTTTTTTTTTTGCTTTTTGAGACAGGGTCTCGCTTTGTAGTTCAGGCTGGCCCTGAGCTCACTATGGTGCCCAGGCAAGCTGCCGCGAACTCAGCAATCCTCCTGTCTCTGCCTCCCGAGTGCTGGGATTACAGGCGTGAGCCACCACGCCCAGCATTGTGGTTTACGGTGTTGATTGCTGGTGGGCGTGTCTCCACACCCAGCATTATATGTGGTTACCGGGGGTCGAACTCAGGACTTTGCTCTTGCGAGGCAGGCGCTGGAACCACTGAGCTAACCCTCCGGCCCTATTAGTTGATTTCTTGATGACAGCCATTCTTTCTGGAGTGAGATGGAATCTCCGTTTTTCTTTTCACAAATGACCAGTGATACTGAAAATTTTTTCATATATTTATTTGCTATTTGTACCTCTTCATCTGAGAATTGCCAGATAAATAATTTTAAATCTTCTTGGTGCTATTAGTTTTTTTTCAAAAGCAAGAACAAACTGGAGGAAGGTCTAAAATGGAGATTAGGGGTTTCACTTTAGTGGGGGCATGGAAACCACTGCCTGGGTATAGTATAGCATGTGGGGAAAGAGCCATGACCCTCTTTCATTTCTCTTCTTTTTTTTTTTTTTTTTGAGACAGGGTCTCGCTTTGTAGTCCAGGCTGGCCCTGAGCTCACTATGGAGCCCAGACAAGCCTCGAACTCAGCAGTTCTCCTGCCTCTGCCTCCCAAGTGCTGGGATTACAGGCACGAGCCAATAAGTCCGGCTTTCACTTCTCTTCTTACAGTGCATGTTCCTTTAATCTTTCTGTTACCCACTTTGCGATAGGTTTTGCCTCCACTGGGAAAATTTAGGGCTGCTTGTCTCATTGGAGGGGAAGCTTACATTTGTTTATCCCCATTTCAAATGACAGGGTATTACTGAAGTCTCAGTGTCTGGCTAATCTACGGGATAAGGTCTTGCCTTGGTCTAAGTGCTGTGTGGGCAAGTCCAATTCTTTTCCTTCCCCCGGGCAAGTCCTCC
>PVIC010003063.1:0-11635 GCA_004025085.1 Thryonomys swinderianus
GTGTATAAGACCCTTTCTGTACTAATACTGGAGATTTAGCTAAAAAGTCAGGGAAGGGCCTGGACACTATAAAACTTGCCATACTGCCTTCTAAACCTCATTCTTTGCCCTCTGGCCCTGCTGACTTTGTTTTGTAAGTCTGACGCTCTCAGGTCTTGGTTTATCAGATGTTGCTCTGTGTATGTTCTGTTTCGTCTTTCTCAGAAGCAATTTTTTTTTTTTTTTTGCTTTTGAGACAGGGCCTCGCTTTGTAGTTCAGGCTGGCCCTGAGCTCACTATGTAGCCCAAGGCAAGCCGCCGCGAACTCAGCAATCCTCCTGTCTCTGCCTCCTGAGTGCTGGGATTACAGGCGTGAGCCACCACGTCCAGCATTGTGGTATGCAGTGTTGATTGTTGGTGGGCGTGTCTCCATGCCCAACATTATATATGGTTACCGAGGATCGAACTCAGGACCTTGCGCTTGCGAGGCAGGCGCCGGAACCACTGAGCTAACCCTCCGGCCCTCAGAAGCAATTTTTGTCTTGGCCTGGGGTGGCAGGTGACACTCACCCCATTCCTAGGGTCCCTGTCTTTGTGACTAGTCACCTTCCACAGACCCCACCTCCACGTGCCCCCCAGGGGTGTGGCCTTTGGGGACGTGAATGTGCAATTGTGAGCAGACCGTCCGGCCTCTGGAGCACCCTCGTGTCTCTGGGTAGCTTGTTTGTATCAGAGGCCTGTCACCTTGAAGAGCAAGATAAGGAGCTGGGTTTATGGAGCAATCTCAAGGCTGGTGAGCCCAGGGTGCCCAAGCATTACCAGGGCACCGATGCCTGTGGAGGACAAGAAAGGCAGTGAGTTACGAAGTACTCTGAGGAATCTGTGGAAATGCCCATTTTGGTGCCCAGATGGTTGTGGGGCCCTTCATGGAACCCACTAAATCTCCCCAGCTGTCCCTCAAGCAGCAAAGGAAAGGTGGCTTGCTTAGGCAAAGAGCCTGCTGTGACAGGGAAGGTGGCCTGGCCCGAGGGGGCGGTACGATGCCTGGTGTGTCTGTGACAACTAAGGGGTCTGGGTGGTCATGCCGACGGTGTGTAGGGACGTAGATACACCTCCGCGTCTGCGGTGACACCTGCCAGCAGCCTTCCCTGCTCCTTTGCTCTGTGACCTCCGGAGCCGTGGGAGGGGCTGACAGAGGCGTGACGCGCCCACTGTGGCCACGATGCCTGGGGTAGATCAGGATAACCTCTTGGAGTCCCTGCCACGATTCAGATGAGCGAGGAGGGGCCGTTTGGGTCACTTCTGCTACCCGCCAAACATCAAAGGGGCACATTTTGAGGCAGAAAAGTCACGTGTGAATGCAAGGGAGTTTTTGCTAATAAGATGTTAGCAGGCAGCCTACTTGCTGTGGAAAATGCTTATTCAACACCCACTGTCCGCTCGGCTGGCTCTGTGTCTTTCAGAAGCTAAGGGTAGGGGAGGATCATGGAGATTGCTAAAACAGAAAATAAATATGTAAATAATGACACCAAATACAGGTGCAGCAACATCATTATAATCACTGCATAATTAGGTCAGAAGCATTGGCCAAGAGCTGTGTTTACTGTGTGCTACGCAGAGCCGTACCGGTAGATAGGAGGTAGAGTTCTATATGGTTGTTATGATTATTGTATTTTGATGCTGGGCTTTGTAACTCCACCGCTGTTACTTTATAACTGTACTGTGCTGCACCACTGTTAGAAAACTAATGATAGAAAACCTCCCACAGCTGCTGGGGAGTATGGCTTTTGTGGCCTGGAATCCAGTTGGATTGGATCGAAGGGTTGCTAGGCCCTCCCTGAGCACAGCTGGGAAACATACATGCGGTTTTCCCCTCCACACCCCACGCGGCACCCAGCTTTGTCAGCGCACCAAGTGCTCTCCCAATGTCCTCTCTTCCTCAGCCCCGGTGCGGAAGGTTGAGTTGAGCCCAGGATGGCCCCACCCAAACTGCATGTGCTCCTCTGCCTCTGTGGCTGCCTGCCGCTGGTCTACCCTTTCGTCTGGAAAGACTTAACTATAGATCCTGTCACCTATCTCAACCCATCAGGTAAGAGACACCTAACTCCTGGGCTTGGAACTCCTGGCCATCTCAGTAATGCTTCGCGTTTGGGCTTCTAAGCAAGTGCTATTAAGCGATGGTGGTGGGACGCTCAGTTCTCCTGAAGTTGGAAGAGGCCCCATCTCGGGGCCCAAAGGGCAATAGTCTTTTTCTGCCTAAGATCCAGGGACAAGTGGGCCCTCGGAGCTCCCAGGAGAACAGACATGGTCACTTGGGGTCTTATCTTGGGGAAAGGGGGTCTTTGACAAGCCAGAAGGAGCAAGGAAGGGGAGCAGGCATTTCTTATCACCTCCATGTCACCAGAAGACCTATTGCAAAGAGCTTGCACTGGAGCTGTGACGTCCTGCTCATGCAGGCTGCACGTGTGGCCCCCGCCAGCCTCCTGCAAGAGCTACAGGGAAGCCGAGTTGTGAAAGTGTCTCACCATCAGCCACAAGACTGTGCATGCCTCTTGACACGGTCGCTGGATCTGGTTGTTTGGGCTAGACCGGTGAAAACCTTTCACAGCATTGCATAACATGGGGCCCTTGAGATCATTTTGCCCTCCTTTGTAATCAGGGAAATGAACGTATTAGTAGGTAGAGGACTGTATCTTATGTGAACATCAGTGTCTCCAAAGTCTGTTCCTCCCTCAGCATCTCCAAGGAGGTTTAGGTATTGGGGATACGTGGGTGGCTGTGACCAATAACTTGTAGTCTAGGAGCCCGGAGTCTGGACAGTTTGGTTCAGGTGAACCATGAGTTGAAGACACGTGGTATTTTACAGGGTGATAGGCCAGCTGTCTCCTAGGGGACATTTGTACCATGCATTTGTTATTGGTTCAAGGTGAGAATGTCAAGATGTATTTCCTATCCCTTCATATTTAAAAATCATTGCAGTGGCAGTCACTTGAGGACAGGGACATTGATTTATTCATCCATATAGTTCCAGCCCAACACCTTACTCTTTCTGAACATTCAAAAAAGAATGCACACGTTTTTCAAATTAAGCCTATGGTAGTTTATTAAATAAGATTCAAACAGTGGATGATGCTTTATAACCTCTTATTAAATGGGTACATAGAAAATACAGCTGTGGGGCCGGAGGGTTAGCTCAGTGGTTCTGGCGCCTGCCTCGCAAGCACAAGGTCCTGGGTTCGATCCCCGGTAACCACATATAATGCTGGGCATGGAGACTCATGCCCACCAACAATCAATACTGCATACCACAGTGCCAGGTGTGGTGGCTCACACCTGTAATCCCAGCACTCGGGAGGCAGAGACAGGAGGATTGCTGAGTTCGAGGCTTGCCTGGGCTACATAGTGAGCTCAGAGCCAGCCTGAACCGCAAAGCGAGACCCTGTCTCAAAAAAAAAAAAAAAAAAAGAAAATACAGCTATGGAGGTAAAAGATTTATGAATGTGGAGTTTATGAAGAGAGAGTCGCTGGATGCTAATGAACAGCAAAAGCTACTTAAGAGAACATGATTTTTCCCAGCATGTACATAACTCATCTGAAGATCAGGTATCAGCAATATTGGCAAGTGAACATTACCAAAAATAAGAATAAGGTTTATAGCACAGCACAGGTTCCAAAGCTTCTCTTCCATTAAGATGGCTCTTGATGGATGCTGGGTGGAAGCAAGAATTGGGGCCCAGCCCTCTCTGCAGCCCCCTGGCCCTGGAGAGTCATGGGACCCTGCAGACACTCCTGAAGCGGGGATCCGCCCTCACTTCCTGAGACAATCTCGGGGGCCAGGTGTCCTGAAGTCACGTTGACCCGAGTTCTGCATGGGGAAGTGTCTCAGGGATGGCAGGTTTGGGGAACCTCAGGGCACCCCCCAGGTTACTGGAAATGGTCCCAGCATCTTGGTGGAATTGAGAGCTGATGGGGGGAAGGTGCGCTTGTAGAGGGTGGCGCTGTTCTGTGACTCCAAACTCCGTGTCTTCTTCATCGGCAGAGCCTCCTGAAAACTGCCCTGTCACTGACATCGGGCTGCGTCCTCTGGAGCAGCCAGACAGCCGGGTGCCTGAGCACAGGGACCCTAAACCTTAATGAACTCTTTCTGGCCCTGGCCTTTCCTAGTTCGGCAGCTGGGGAGAGTCTGAGGCTACATTTCCAAGCTCTGTTGGGCACGTGGGGCTGGCTGTGGGCCCTGAGTATCACTGGGATGCTGAGCGTATCAAGGAACCTGAGTGTGTTTGGGATTTGGAGAGGAAATCACATAAAGCTGCAGTTGTGTGGCAGGGATTTGGTGGCGGGAAAAAGGAGATTCTGAAATACTGGGCACTGACCTTGGCATAGATGCTCCATTTGAATTAAAAACACACAGACGCAGAGACCGTGCCGTCTGTCTCTGACAAGGAGAAACTGCCTGGTGGGGTAAGCTACAAGGCACAACTTTAATATCATGTGTCAAGAAGGGTTATATGTATCTGTGTAACCACATTATCTGTCTGTCTAGCTCACATATCTATTATCTGTTTATCTGTCTCTCGTACAATGGAACCTCTAGTTACAATGGAGCTGACATACAAACACCAGAATTAGGAGGTGGCGCCGCAAGGCATCCTGGGAGATGGGCCATGTCTACTTCCATCTTTTTATTTTCCCAGCTGCTACCCAGTGCACCCCACGCAGCTGGTCCTCAATTAGGTTAACAATACAAAGAGGCCTTCTCCCTCCTTGCAGAACGGGTCTGCAGTGCGCGAGATGACAGATGAGCCACTGTCCACCTGTTTTTCAGCATGGATCCAAACAGTACAGTCACTGCTGCCCATCACCAACTTCAGGCACTCGAAAATCCCCGAGGGAAGTGGGCCTCACCCCGTGGGCTGCACAGACCTGATGTCTGGCTACACTAACCAGGTAAGCCTTCGACTGGCCAAGCTGTCCTGTGCTCTAATACTGATTCACTCAGGTATTAAACTTGACCTCATCCTCACCTGGGAATGACTCACTTTGCCATTTCTGTCGCTCATTTCCTGATCGCCTGGCGTCCTCTGGTTGAGCGGCTGATACACTCTTATTTTCCTCTCCTTCGTGGCTTGAAGCGTACCTGCTTTACACTCAAAGATTATTTCTTTTCTTCTTCATGACTCTATTCAATCACCACATAAAAGCCTCTGAACCTCTTTATGAAGCCCAGAGGTATGTAGATCCCTCTAACAAAATAGGAAAACGTCTGTTGGAATGTGTCTGAGAAAGAATGAGACTAAAACCACATTCTTTTCTTTTGTCAACAGAGCACCTTCTTGCGCTTGTATTATCCATCGCAGGATAAAAAGGGGCCTGATGTCCTGTGGATCCCCAATGAAGAATATTTTATGGGTCTTACTAAAGTTCTTAGATCATCCAGTTTCCTGGGCAAAGTGTTCAACTCATTATATGGTAAGATTTCAGTTGATCTGTTGGTAAGGTTCTATGGGGTCTAAATAGGGACAGGTGAGAGCAAAGCAGATTTTCTCCACTCTACATCCCGCCTATGATGACGTGGTCAGCGTTTCTCAAGAGCCCCACCCCCAACGCACTGGAGCGGGTGAGACGTCATCGATGCTCACGCCCAGCTGGCGCGGCTGCTTCTCCTTCCTTCGTAGGCGCCGTGGGAGAAACAATGAGCTGGTGAGACACCTAGGTTGGCTGTTGTCACCACTAATCCCATATGCTCCGTGTCAGGTAAAAAGAGAAAGAAAATAGAAGCCACGGTCCCCCCCCCCAGCCCAAAATGAGAGAGTCAAAACTCATTTCTCGCTTGTCCCAAAAGTCGACACTCAGCTCTTCCTGTCCCCTCCTACCCCAAGGGACCAGGAGCCTCTCTATCATCCACCATGAATTTGTCTTCCCGTCGCAAACACAGACTTCTTCCTCACCCCTGTGACCGATAGTATCACTGGGTCGATGTTAACTCCGTCCTCAGAGTTCTGCCCCGAAGCTATCTGCTACTCTTGGAATTCACTTAATTTGCTTTTAGGATTTTCTTTAAAAACTGAAAAAAGTACAAAGGATGATAATACCTCAGCCACACATTTTCGCAGCTGAATAATTTCCAAATCACTGCTGTAGCCACCATCGCGTTCAGCCTTTATCCCCTTGTTTTGTAGGTGGGAAAGCAAAACACCAACACTTTATAATAAAAGTGACGCTTGCAATTGAAAAATAAAGGAAGAGGAAATGAGATTTTTCCATGTTTGAGCCCCTGACTACATTACTGCAAGGGTGGTTTGGTTTTAGAACATTGCCTTTCACGTTTTCCAAAACCTCATAATGATCTGAAGCAGCTGCTTTGCTGAACGCAAGCGTAAGCAGGAAACTCTCGCCCTGCGTCGAGAACTGGCGTTGAACCTGTAATGGATGACTGTGTGGCGTGAGGAAGGGCGCGTGGTTCAGCTCTTTAGTCGGTGACTGTCCAGTAACTGACATCTGTGTGCATTTACTAGTAATCTATAAAAACTTAGGTCTAAATGCTTCAGGGTTTTATGTTTTAAATGAAGCAGCGACATCCAAGCCACAGAAACCTCTGACTGACCTCCTTTGCTGTCTTCAGGCTCAATGACTATTCCCGCAAAGTGGAATTCTCCTCTGAAGACCGGTGAAAAGTACCCACTAATTATTTTTTCTCATGGTCTTGGAGCATTCAGGTAATGTTTGAGCGATCCGAGCAGTTCCACCCTCTAGAAGTCACTGAAGACATTTTTCCTCCAGAGAATAGTAGGTATTAGAAAGTCATGTTGGCCATTGCCCTGGGGAAGGTGAGTTTCAGAAGAGCTGGGTGTGATCTCTTGTTCAGTCCCAGGTTGTGGGGGTAGAACTCAGCCATAGAGAGGGGAGGTTACATTTTTTTTGAGACAGGGTCTCGCTTTGTAGTTCAGGCTGGCCCTGAGCTCACTATGTAGCCCAGGCAAGCCTGGAACTCAGCAATCGTCCTATCTCTGCCTCCCGAGTGCTGGGATGACAGGCGTGAGCCGCCACGCCCGGCTGGAGGTTACATTTTTGCCGGGTGTCCTTCTGCATTATAATTATGTTCTTGACATCATCCTCTGTACTAGTTTGGGTCTTTGAAGAAACAGACCCTATGACTACATGGGCCGTGAAGAGAGAAATTCATTAACTGAGAGAAATGAAGGATACAGAAGAAGGCTGGGATGGGGGAGGCCCTCAGGTGCAGTGCACTTGGACACGAGGAGATGGAGGAGGAAGCAGGATGCAGTGAGAAAAGTCTCTGATTACAGCACTGCTCTGAGGAAGATTGGCCAGGCCAACAGAAAGAGCGCTTGGCCCAAACTTGGTGGCAAAAGAGTCCACCTCCTATAGGGACGGTGCTGGTTTCTAAGCTGGACCGTGTTTCCAGGAGTAGCTTCCTTGTCACAGAGTAGCTTCCGTTTGACGTTGGGGACAGTCACAGAGGGAGAAGAGCTCGGTAGGGGTCACATTTCCTGGACCCCCCACACCCTCTCACAGATTGCAGCTGAGGATCTTAAGGCCTTAACCCGGGAAGAAGTTGGGTAGCAGCTGCAGTAAAGATGACCCTCAGCTCTTTAACTGGAGTCTGGTCAGTTACTGGGTTTCTTCCAGACTAGCAAGTGACAGATTGGATCCCAGAGCCACATCGTGCCTGACATCCTTTTCTATAAATAATGTTTTATCGGAGCACACCATGCACACTTGATTTCACTTGGTCCGCAGGCAGAGATGGCTTACCCTCCAGTGCTGGAAGCACTGAGTCTCTGATCTCTGAGAGAAGAGCTTTGCTGACTGGTGCCTTCGGCACGGTCCTGTCTCTAGCAGGGGCAGCACAGTTCTTGGATGCCTCCTTTTTATCTCTGAGGGCATGCTGTGAGGCTTAGGCTGTGCAAAGGGGAAGCACGGAGGAGGGACAAGTGTGGCTGGTGCTGAACTTCTTCGTTCAGGCTGAGCTATGAGTTCTGCGACAGCCGGCAGACCCTGAGGATTCACACTGTTCTGGACAGGCTGTGGGCAGCATCACTGTGAGATTTCCTGAGATGAATGGCTTGAAAGAGGAAAGGTTTATTTTGGCTGATGGCTGCTTTGCAGGCTCCTCTGCTTTCAGGCCTGAGGTGTGGCAGAAGGACGGGACAGGGCAGGCTGTGGGGAAATCATGGCAGCCAGGAAGCAGGGAGAGGAGGATGAGCCAGAGGTGGGGGTGGAACAACATTCAGCCCCAAGCTCCCATCCTGAGACTGTCTTCTTCAGCAGGGCCTGGATTTCAGTTACCTCCAATAATGCCCTTCAGTTCTGAATCCCTCAATGGTTGAACCCACTGATGAAACTTGGAAATGAGGCCAGCTCACTTCCTGCCTTGGAGGACTGCCCAATGCATTGTGGGAGTTTAGCAGTGCCTCCTACTTACTCACTACAGGCCCTCAGCTCCCTCTCTGAGATGTGATCATGAAATCCCCACCAGATATTGTCAGTTGTCCCCTGAGGGGTAAAGTCAGGGTCCTTTTGAGACCCAGAATTGTCTCCTACCCTAGGGCATTGACAGGCTTGAAATGGCCTCCATGTTCACAATTTTCTGTGCGGACCCAGACTGGTCATCAGGCCTGGTAATTTGGATGCTTCCCTCTTTTTGTTTTGAAGGACAATTTATTCCGCTATTGGCATGGAGCTGGCATCTAATGGGTTCATAGTTGCTGCTGTAGAACACAGGTACGTTACCTAACAGATACAGGTTCTTCAGTCAAATCCAGGGCTCCCTGAATTTATAAAAAATGTTTACAGAATTTCCAGCTATGGTGAGGACAAAAGGAGATTGGGACAGGGTGTTGAGACTTACAGAGAACAGTATTTCAGGTGTGTTCATCATGTACCATGCCCTTGAGCACTGTGTTTTGTATACTATCTCATTTAGTCTTCACTATTATTATTTTTATTATTTTGAGACGGGGTCTCGCTTTGTAGTTCAGGCTGGCCCTGAGCTCACTATGTAGCCCAGGCAAGCCTCGAACACAGTAATCCTCCTGTCTCCACCTCCCGAGTGCTGGGATGACAGGCATGAGCCACCACGCCTGGCACTGTGGTATGTGGTATTGATTGCTGGTGGGCGTGAGTGACCACGCCCAGCATTGTGTGTGGTTACCGGAATCGAACTCAGGACCTTGCGCTTGCGAGGCAGGCACCGGAACCACTGAGCTAAATCTCCAGCCCAGTCTTCACTATTATTACTGTTGTTTAAGGGAGAGGAAAATCAAGGCGGGAAAGAGTAATTTGCCTGAAGCCAGACAACTAACTGAACAGCACACTGGGATGTGAGTCTAGATACGAGTTCTCCATATGGCCGATGGTGCCGCTCCAGAATGGTGAAGACCGAACGGGTTTTTACCCACGATAGACAATAAGTTGTTTTCTTAGCGCTCCTTTGGGGCCCTCTGTGATTTCCAGTGACACACAGGGTTGAGAGGAAGGGAAGCAGAAGGCCGGGGGATGCAAGTCACACCTGGAGTCGAGACGCGGCCACAGGGGACAGGGTGGGAGGGCGGGGTGAGTAACCGCGCCCATCTGTCCGTTCCTGTCCCAGAGACGAGTCTGCCTCTGCTACGTACTACTTCCAGGACCAGTCTGCAGCGGAATCGGGGAATAGGTCTTGGCTCTACTTCAAATCCACAAAAGCTGAGTCAGAGACTCTGCGCCAGGAGCAGGTAGGCCGACTGCAGTGGGGGCCGGGGCGGGGGGCTGGTGCCCCCAGTGCAGGGAACAAGGGTGGCCTCTGGGATGTACGTGACACACACCAAGAGGTGCTCCTGCACCTCTGAGCCCCCCGTTCCCGTACAGTCTGGCAGGAGGGCGTCGGAGGGATGAAACCCCTTCACGGGATTCCGGTTCATAGCGAAAGCGAAGGCTCACACATGAGTCGGGGGATGTGGAGGTGAATGCTCAGAACTTCTTTGTAGAATCTCAGCATGATAGACTATAGATAAGGAAGACTTCCCTTGGGCCAGAGGGTTAGCTCAGTGGTTCCGGCGCCTGCCTCTCAAGTGCAAGGTCCTGAGTTTGATCCCCGGTAAGCACATACAGTGCTGGGCTTGGAGACTCACGCCCGCCAGCAATCAATACCACATACCACAGTGCCGGGCGTGGTGGCTCACGCTTGTCATCCCAGCACTCGGGAGGCAGAGACAGGAGGATTGCTGAGTTTGAGGCTTGCCTGGGCTACATAGTGAGTGAACTCAGAGCCAGCCTGAACTATGAAAGCGAGACCCTGTCTCAAAAAAAAAAAAAGACTTCCCTTGAGACACGCAGCACGTCGTGGTACCAAGGGTGTGGGCCGCGACCCAGCTGGCTGACTCCGGATCCCATCCCTTGGCAACGCGAGGACCTTAGAGACGCTGAACCCCGGTGCTTTTACCTGTCACAGGTAGTGAGTGGTAACGGCAGCAGCCTTGCAGGCTGTGGGTAAATCAGGGCCCGTAGAGCACGCGGGCTGCTTCTCTCTCCTGGCACTTTACAAATCGCACGGCGTTTAGACTCACCCATGTGTCGCTGCGGTAGGCGTCAGTGGGCAGCTCGTGGGCACCCAGAGAGGCCATGAAGGTCATTTAAGGCCACACGGTAGGAGAGCCACAGGGTTAGAGTGTGGACTGAGCCTCACCTCCCTGCGAAGTGGCTTCGGATCACCGTTCGCAGAGACACTTCCGAAGACTGACTCTTTCCCGCCTGCTGACTCTAGACGTTACGGGGGGGGGGGTCGCGCCCTGGACTCTCACCTCCGGCCCGTACCGACCCTGCCAGGTGCAGCGCCGGGCGAAGGAATGCTCCCACGCGCTGAGTTTGCTCCTCGACATCGACGCGGGAGAGCCGGTGAGGAACGTGTTGGGTTTGCAGTTTGACCTGCAGCAGCTGAAGGTGAGCTCTGAACAGCCACTTCTCCTTTGCTCCGTGCCTCATTATTGATTCTTGTTGTCTGGCTTTCTGCTGTATTGTATAGTATGGCAGAATAATGGGCTGTAATATGCACACACGCGAGCGTGCGCACGCACACACACACACACACACACACACACACACACACACCCAGTCCTGGCTAAGCTGCACTGGCTGGTGTCCCTGCTCCGGGCCCTGGCTGGTCAGTGCTGTCCTGCTGGACGCTTCTGTATCACTCCCTTCCCCGCAGTGCTGCCTACGGAAACAATCAAGGCTCAACAGACCAACAGGGAGAATGAGAAAGGCGGGAAAGTGCTGGGGCTGAAGGTGCATGCGCGTGTGTGTGGGTAAAACATGGATGCATGCATGTGTACACATACATTATATTTTATAAGAAAACAAGGTACTTACCCATGCCTGTGCAATGCATAATAATTGTATGATTGACAAAGCCTTTATTTTTCTAACAGCAATGTGAGATAGTTACCGATTTTCATTATGCTCTTTCATATAGGGCTCTCTTGATAGGAGCAAAATAGCAATGGTTGGTCATTCTTTTGGTGGAGCAACAGTTATCCGCACTCTAAGTGCAGACCAGAGATTCAGGTAAGAGAATAAGGAGGAGAAAACGAGAGGACAGTGTATTACTGGAAGAGAGGCCAATGGGATTTCGCTTCCAACAGGTGTGGGATTTAAATTT
>PVIC010003063.1:11735-71786 GCA_004025085.1 Thryonomys swinderianus
GAGTGCTGGGATTACAGGCGTGAGCCACCACGCCCAGCATTATATGTGGTAACCGGGGATCGAACTCAGGTCCTTACACTTGCGAGGCAGGCGCCGGAACCACTGAGCTAACCCTCCGGCCCCACAGACATCTTTTCTGTGGCCTACTAATTGTGATAACAATACTTCAACTGTATTGTGTTCTCAGAGTTTTCCAGAGGCAGGACAGATTTTATCCCCCCCCCATACTCCATACTCCATCTCGTAGGTGGGGCTGGACCTAAAATTGCCCAGCTATTTGGGCAGGAGTCCTTTTGCCTGGCAGACACATGGCGCCCTTGAATTACTTCATCTCAGGTTGCCAAGATCACACGGAACCCACCACAAAGGAAGTGAGCAGGATCATTTATGCGACTTCACCTTGCAGTTCTAAGAAGTCAGTTTCAACAGAAGGTGATTATCTTATCCTTTAGCACACAGACAGCTTGTTTGAGAGGTCAGGAAACAGCCAAAGCTTCTTTGTGAGGAGAAAATTAGTTCCAATTGGTATGTTTCCTGTATTTTTCTTCAACGTGTAGCTGGTTTTTCAGATGAATAACCTTAAAAAATATAAAGCAGTGAGTCCCACCGAATTCCAGGTCTGCTACCTTTTAAAAGTCTTAAACCCTTCTTACACTGCAGTCTGATACCTCGCTTACCCAGCCAGCTACCCCATAATAAGCTGGCACCGGGGGACATTCTGTACACCGCCAGGGTTTAACCTGCCGACTCATGCCCACAGGTGTGGCATTGCGCTGGATCCGTGGATGTTTCCGGTGGGTGATGAGGTCTATTCCAAGATCTCTCAGCCCCTGTTTTTCATCAACTCTGAATGGTTTCAGAGTGCAGACGATCTTGTGAAATTGAAAAAATTCTTCGAGCCTCAAAAAGAAAGAAAAATGATTGCGATCAGGTAAGCATCAGGGGCTTATTTCACCATCTGAAACAGAAACCTGAGATAAACCTCAGGAGATAGCATTTGGGAGTCATTGTAGAGTTGCTAAATCAGCTGTTGAGATGTTCAGTGAGGAGAATATTAAGTAGCCTCTACATATGTTTACACTTACTCCTGCTAAAATGAAATTGCTTTTAATTACTAATATACGCAGCACATGTACTACTAATTTAAATGTGCATTAGGACATCCGTCTGCCTATCTTGAGATACTCTCTCCTATTAAAGCAGCAAATATTCCTTCTCAAATCTTTGAAGTGTTTTCTAGAGGGGAGATGACTAGACCCTAAGATTCCTAAGTGACAGTTTTGATCCCTCACCTATATCTAAGAAGCTCAGATTACAAGTTTTGATTCCTCAATTTTCAGTAACTAGGGCCCACCAGGCCAGTGTCTTTCCTCCACCCTAACCGCAACAATCGTTGTATTAAATAATACACCTCATTAACGTCTCATTTCTCTTGTAGAGGTGCGGTCCATCACAATTTTGCTGACTTCACTTTTGTCACTGGCAAAATACTCGGACAGATGTTATCACTGAAAGGCGATATAGACTCCAACATGGCCATGGGCCTCATCAACAAAGCTTCCTTAGCGTTCTTACAGAAGTATTTAGGTAAGACCCAGGGATTTCCTCATGATCCAAACTGGATGACTCTCAGGCCAGAACGGTGTATCCTTCAGACTGGGCTGGTCTCATTTAAACCCTTGGCGGCAGACTTGTGATTAAACAAAGCTGGAAATCCATTTGAAAACAAACATGTAAGAGTTCATTCTACCAAAGTGCCAGTTACAGATTATAGAAAGCATGTGTGTCTGGGCAAGGCGAGTCTCTCTGCGAAGTTGGGGCAATGCGTATGTTGGGGGCCTAATTTCCTGTCTGCTAAAGCGGCCCTAGGAGATTCCCCAGGATCTGTGTAATTCTTAATTCTATGGCGCCACCTAGAGCCCCGGGGCTGCTTAACGCGCTCAGACGTTTTATAGTTTATTTCTGTCCGTGTCTTCCAGGACTCCATAAAAATTTTGACCAGTGGAACTCTTTGATGGATGGAGATGATGAGAATCTTATTCCACAGGCCAAATTCGGCACAGTCACCTCATCTCCGACTCTACAGAGCTCTACAGGAAAAGAGAAAGGGAATTTGGTTTAAAAGCGGTTCTTAAAATGTCTCATTTAAAGCCCATCCAGGAGAAAGAGTGTGTATGGAGAGACTTTTGTGTATTTTCTGAGGCAAATGATATTGTAATACATGGGCTATGCTGTAATACAGACAGAGGCTTGGATTAAGAAAGTTTTCCTCTAAATGCAAAGAAAGAATGCAATTAAATAACATACCCACCTAGGTTATCATTTTACTAAGATGATCCTTTGTTACTATCAAAATTAAAAATGATTTTCATGATATTTTGACATTGTAACATTAATGTGTATTAAATGGGAACTGTGTATTAAAATAGGCAAAATGACAAGGAAAACGTTCCACAGCATACGATCCTCTGAACACACAGTAAGAAGAGAACTTCTTTGTGTGTCATCCTAAGCTACGGTCGGTAGAATTGAGTTTTAGCGACACACTATTCAAGGTATGTTCCCAGCTGACTTTGGGTCGCGGTACAAAAATCAGATGGAGTTGGTAATAGAGCCATAGTTTTTTTGTTTGTTTGTTTGTTTGTTTTTGCTTTTGAGACAGGGTCTTGCTTTGTAGTTCAGGCTGACCCTGAGCTCACTATGGTGCCCAGGCAAGCCGCCGCGAACTCAGCAATCCTCCTGTCTCTGCCTCCCGAGAGTTGGGATTATAGGCGTGAGCCACCATGCCCGGCATTGTGGTATGCGGTGTTGATGGTTGGTGGGCGTGTCTCCACGCCCAGCATTCTATGTGGTTACCGGGGATCGAACTCAGGACCTTGTGCTTGTGAGGCAGGCGCTGGAACCACTGAGCTAACCCTCCGGCCCAATAGAGCCATAGTTTTAATGCAAACTTGCTGGTGACCGTGACACGAGGAGTGCGCAAGAGCTGGGGACAAGCCAGAGGCAGCAGAATAAAGGAAATGGCTAACGGGTGTGCTCTTTGAGCGCTTCATCTCAGACCTGTTTTCTAAAGAGGCACCCTTGTATCAGAGCTGTGTGCGACTGTGGGGGCCTCTGGCCTGTGAAGGAGAACAAAGGAAGCATTCAGAATGACAGTTTTCTTCACTTTCCCTACTAACTTTAGTGGATAGTTTTAATTTAAAAAATGCTGCATGCTGCAGTGGTGTGACAGTTAAATGGAGGTCCAAAAAAAAACCACCTTAAAATGTAGATATACTGCCGGGCGTGGTGGCTCACACCTGTCATCCCAGCACTCGGGAGGCAGAGACAGGAGGATCGCTGAGTTCTAGGCTTGCCTGGGCACCATAGTGAGCTCAGGGCCAGCCTGAACTACAGAGCGAGACCCTGTCTCAAAAAAAAAAAAAATGTAGATATACTTCCACATCTGGCAACCAGGGGGACTAGTTTTGTTCCCTGCGCTGTTTGTTAATTACTACATAATTTGGGTCCAAGTTTGATGCAGCTCCTACAAATTCTCCCAAGCTAAGTAAGCGTCATGCAGCCCGTGTGAGAGGACCGGCCATGCTCACAGAACTCCTTTGCTGGTTGCTAAGCAGCGGTGTCCTGATTAGATCCCGTGAAGCTGATTTAGTGGCTAAAGTTGAAAAATCATGCATTCTCAGAAACCTGGCTTCTCGCCTGTGGACATTCAGAACAAAACTGTTTAAATGGGGACTCTGACCTTTAGCTTGACTGTTTTCTACAGTCAGGCTGCCCATGCCTTTCCACGCTTTCCTCTTGGAAACTCACACCTGTGTCTCCTCATGAGCAGCCCACTTGTCTACTGATTCATTATCCTAGGAAAAAGCAGTGTATTTATCACCTCAGTGAATATGAACTCATCTCCTTTCATTTGTAATATTGGGGGTAGAACCCAGGCCTTCACACTGAGCTATAGCCCTGGCCCTTTTTATTCATTTACTTTTTTTTTTTTTTTTTTTTTTTGAGACAGGGTCTCGCTTTGTAGTTCAGGCTGGCCCTGAGGTCACTATGGAGCCCAGGCAAGCCTAGAACTCAGCAATCCTGCTGCTTCTGCCTCCCGAGTGCTGAGATTACAGGCGTGAGCCACCACGCCCAGCACTGTGGTATGTGGTATTGATTGCTGGTGGGCGTGAGTGACCACGCCCAGCATTGTATGTGGTTACAGGGGATCAAACTCAGGACCTGGCGCTTGTGAGGCAGGCGCCGGAACCACTGAGCTAAATCTCCAGCCCTCATTTGCTCTTTTGAGACAGGCTCTCACCAAATTGCTGGCTTGCCCAGGCTGAGCTCGAGCTGGACATCTTCCCACCCCAGCTCTGGAGCGCCGGGATCACAGCCGCGCACCGCCATCCCTGACTCTAAAGAGGACATTTTCACAATCATTTGTTGGTGGTACAGGCAGATTCCAGAAGGAGAAAACAACCGATAAACAACCCCGGTGAGTTAGTTTAAAAAGAAAAATAACAGCGCAGTTCACGCAGTCTTTTTTAAGGAAAAGACGGAAACATTGGCCAAATGTTTACGCCCCTTTCAGGAACTTTACATAAATTATTTCTAACCTTAGAAACACTGCCAGAAAGGTTTTATCACCACCACCTGAGCAAGATCAAGGCTTGCAGATATATAACCTGTGAGGGCCACTTATCTGGTAAGCAGCACGTAGAGAAGGGCTTTGTGCTTTGTACCGTGTACACACCCAAGACCACATTTGAAAACAAAGGCTTTGATGTCAGAGGGTTTGAGATGGCTCTGACCCTTAGAATCCCTAGCTGATCCCAGGCAAGTTGTTGAACTTCTCAAAAAATCTTCAGTTTCCTCAATGTTAAATGAACAACATTATTCTGCACCTAAGAGTTGGTGGTTAAAATGGGACAGTACCTTTACAGCATCAGGCAATACGCAAGGACAAATCTTTTTTTTTTTTTTTTTTTGAGACAGGGTCTCACTTTATAGTTCGGGCTGGCTCTGAGCTCACTATGTAGCCCAGGCAAGCCTCAAACTCAGCAATCCTCCTGTCTCTGCCTCCCGAGTGCTGGGATGACAGGCGTGAGCCACCACGCCTGGCTCTGTGGTATGTGGTATTGATGGCTGGTGGGCGTGAGTCTCCACGCCCAGCACTGTATGTAGTTTCCAGGGATCGAACTCAGGACCTTGCGCTTGCGAGGCAGGCGCCGGAACCACTGAGCTAATCCTTCGGCCCGCAAGGGCAAATCTTTAATACTGCTGCACTGTCCCAAGCCCCAAGTACAGAGAAAGAGAGAGGGACTACAGGCAGAAGGAAATCGGACCACCTCGCCTTTAAGAATAAACTTTATTGTAATCTTGTGTCATATTAGCAAACAAAATAATAATAAATGTTTCACTAGAAAGACAACGCAAAACATCAAAAACCAAGTAAAAGTTCCGAAGAAGTTACTGAAAACAAAGCCATACTAACCAGCATCATGTAACAGACTTGTCATAAACCTCTATTTTCCTCTTTGAATGAAAACATTATATTGAAAACACAGCAATAGTTTTTCTTTTGAAATGTAATGTTTTAACAAATTATTTACCAAAGTAAACCCTCCTAGTCAATTAGAAACAAAAATAATTAAAGGTAAAGATCTTGGATCCATAAACACAGTAATCACACTATCAATACGCGGGCCTATCTTGTCTCCAGCAGACGTCAGTTTCCCAGAGTGGCAGCGTCCTGGGTGGACGGGCTGTCCACCTCCTCTGGCAGTCCCGGTCCGGGCGAGACACCACCTCCCCAGGCGTGAAGGTCCTCAGCAGAGCCAAGGTCACCTCCAGACCCCTCTTTCGGAACAAGAACAGAAAAACCTTTATCTGAGGAAGAGATATTAAGACAACAGAATTATTTACAGGCACTGAACCATGACAAATCTAATGTCGTCTAGAAACGGACATGTAGGTTATTCTAACTATTGCAGAGAAATAGAAATAATAGTATCTTGGTAGTGTGGTTCTTACACTGTGCCTGTTTTCAGAATGTCCTACAAAGATTGTGAACCCGGCTGTGCTTGGCTAGAGCGAAGCCACCAAGGTTTGTCACCAAGAGCTCTCTGTTCTTTTTGACAGGGTGTGTGTTTTTCACAAGATGGCGGAGCTGCAAAGATCTGACTTCATGCTGAGTAGGGTTCAACTGTGAGTCCTGAACACTCACTGTGTGACTCAGGACAGCAGCGGCTTGAATCTTACCGCGCCAGTCAACGGAGCGTCCACAAGGGACCTCTGCGGAGCAACATGAAGAGATCTGCACTTGGATACAAACTAACACTGAGAAAATCATCTGAAGTCCTTTAAAAGTGCAACCAGACTCACAGTTAAGATGAATTCAATCACCCAACAGATTTCCTCTGACATTTCAAGAACTCATCCTCTTATCTCTGTAAGCACATTTAAACGTTTTACTCAAAATCTTCAATTTCCTTCTTACCTTCTTTTCATCCCTCCTTCCTAGCATCCAAAGAAACTGGCAAAACATTTTTAAAGAGATCCAGGGTAGTAGCAGCATCAGTAAGCTAAGCAATCCTAGTTGATGAAAGTTGTGATTTGAAAACACAAATTACCTTTAGATGCAGTGTCATCCAGAGGCAGGAAGTAAAGGTCTTTCCCCAATGTTTGGAATGAGGCCTAATAAAAAGAACCTTTAGATTACTACCATTTTAAAAATTATCAATACATAGTAGTTTAAATCAGAAACAGGACCATAAACCAGCCAGATAAAAGATAAACTATAAAAAGCGCCCCTATTATAACCGGACAGTGGTTTTCTGGTGAAGAGTTGCTGAGTGTATTTTCTATTCTTCACATCTCCCTTTGTCCTCTGGCTCTGGGTGCTGGGCAGGGGGAGGAGGAGCCCCCACAGAAATGCTCTGCCCCGGGGGAGACAGCAATCCATCTAAAGCTTACTGTGGACTTACAGACCCCTCTCACCTTCCTGGCTCTAACTCACAGGGTGCAGGCATGGTGTGACCACGTGGGGCCCCTACTGCATGAAATGTTTTCTCAGGGTAAAATGAGATGGCTCAGATTTTGAAGCCCTAAAACAGTATAATCAGAAAGACACCCAGACCATAAGGGACTTGATACATCATAGAAAGTGCTGCGTTACTTAATACTTCATAGCTCACTTGTTAAGAAAAACTAGTAGATGGAAATGCTTATTGAAGAGCTTCCTCAATTTTTGAGGAAAGGATCATTTAAATCTCATGAATAACCAAATCAAAATTTGAAAGACTCATAGTTTCTATATCTGATAATTGGCTTAAAGACAGAGGCAATTGCATATATATATATATATATATATATATATATATATATGTTTGTGTCTACTTGAAATAGTCATAATTTTTTTATTGCAGATCTGAGGTATTTTATTCAACTAAAGTCCTGTGTGTGTGTGTACACATGTATTTGGCTATAGAGTTTTCAAAATTAATACAGCGGTAATCAAGATGTAAAAGTAAGTTTTAGTAAATGAGATGCAAGAAGAGTACAGCAAGCTGCTATTTTTTTGTTGTTGTTTTTTTTTGAGACAGGATCTCGCTTTGTAGTTCAGGCTGGCTCTGAGCTCACTATGTAGCCCAGGCAAGCCTCGAACTCAGCAATCCTCCTGTCTCTGCCTCCTGAGTGCTGGGATTATAGGCGTGAGCCACCACGCCCGGCAGCAAGCTATTTTTGACAAGTAAACAAAAGTGGAATTAACACAAGGAGGTGAGGCAATATTCAGTGAATATTTAATGTGAATATCATCAAAGGACCGAGCTCTAAACCCCAACTTGAACAGGAAGTGTTTAGAGGATGGTGGCCCATGGAGGCTGTCAAATCCTGCATATGGCCTCTGGTTGCAGCCAACATGGAACCAGCTTACTGAAGGGCCCTCTCTCCCACTGCTTATCCCTGAAGTTCTGGACACAACACAGGAAGTGACACCTGGGAATTCTCAAAAGCAGACAGCAAAGCCTGCAGTCGGACAGCCACAGAGAAAACCTGCATAATGGCTTACGGTAAGTTTCCTCCTCCTCCTCCTCCTCCTCATTCCTCCTTTCTCCTTCTTCTGTCCCTCATCCTTCCTCTTCTTTCTTCTCCCTTCCCTCTCCTTCCTCCTCTCCCCTTCTTCTCCTTCCTCTCCCTCCTTTGCCTTCTTCCTCTCTCCTCCTTTTCCTTCCTTCCTTCTTCCTCTTTCCTCTTCTTCTTTCTCCTCCACCACTTTGTCTTCTGGCTTCGACCTCCAAGTCAAAACTGCTCAGCAAGCTGGACAGTGGCACTCTGACAGAGGCCCACGAGTCTGCAAAAGGTCAGCAAATAGAGCCCAGGCGGGAACAGCCTTTATCACGTCGTGACTTTGCAGTTCCTCTTCAGTCTTGTCTGCAGGGCAGCAGCTCGGGTTCTTGCTGAGCCAGCGGTGGCAGCGCAGAACCCATCTCTCTGGCCAGCGGAACCAGGGATGGGGCTTCCGCTGTCTGCACGGGAGGTGGGGGGTCTTGTTTTCTTGCCTTTCTCTCACCTGGTTTGCTCGAATCACAGGCGTGGTCGCTTAGAGGGGCAGGCCCGCGCAGAGGGAAACCAGCAAGGCACCCATGCCCATACTCCGGCCACGGAACGGGGCTTAGAAGAAGAGGCCTTTGGGGACTAGATAAAAGAGAAACCAAGGAGCCACCAAATGTGGAGGACAGCTGGGGAAGGAGAAGCGCTCCAGAACTGTGAAGCTTTTTCCATCTAGCCAGCCGTGTACGACCGTGGCTGCTGTAGCTACGCTGCAGAACAGAATCAAAGAAGCCCCCAAAGCCTTTGACTCCGGATGACTCCATAAACCACATTGTTCCAGGCCAATCTCCACGTGGCCTGAACATGAGACCGACATGGAGAACATCAACCAGAAGGGGGCAGAGCTTGCCCTGCAACAGGATGGGGTTAGTGGCCTACATACAGAAACACAAGACTCCACCTTCTCCAGAAGCTGCCAACAGGACCCAAGTCTTCAACCCAAGACTCGGTATGTTCAGGATGCGATCCCAGAATAACTCCACACACAAAGAAAGCACCAGGGAAAGCCGAGCATCTGTCCAGGAAAAGACAACCCGTAGGTGCAGCTCTGAGGTTTTGGAGCTGTGGTGGTGTCTGTGTGGACGGGTCTTCCCAGGCCTCGGGCACTCACAGGTGGAGCTCTGCAAGGGTGACCGGATAGTGGGGCATTGCAGCCGAGTGTGCTCCTACGAGGTGGTTTGGCCGGAAGGAGGGGGTCCCGAGTGCAACCTGGGAGGGTTTCTATCCCTCTGGGCTCCTTCCCTCTCTGCTTCCTGGTTACAGCTTTTCCTGCACCCAGGCCCTCCCACCAGGCCTTCCTCCCTCGGAGCCAACCACCTGTGAACTAGGGATGTGCCTTCAAATTACACCTGCTGAAGATTTTGGCTCGGTAATGAAGAAAGAGACTAAGGCATTAAAGACCAGACAAAGATCTCTGAAAAAAGAATGTCAACAAACCCAAAACAGGATGAACTCAAATATCCAGAAATATCTTAAGGGCAAAGGTTGTCATGGGCAAAGAACAGAACACAAAACTACATGGACTGTAACATCAATTGTGTCCAGAATAGTTAGATGCGATACTTCAATGTAAAGAAAAATTATGGAAGAAAACCGAGCTGATTGACCTGTCTTTGAAAAGGCCTATCAGAGGTGACTATCGCTTTCTCATTTTTATTCTGCCACAGTTAGCAACTGTGTGCATCGACCTTATAATTTATGAGTGTCACGATCACCAAATAATTTTCATCTTTTAACCTCAAATTGAAAATGAGGAATAAAACACTAATGACTAGTTTGCCCAAAATAGCTTGTGATACTTTGCATCATGGCCCAAAATACTGTTGTGGCTGTCTTTAACTGTTACCACTGTCGTATTTTTCCATCATCGTTCCTAACTCGAGAGCACTGGAAACAGTTGTTACAGTGTCGTCACTAATGAATGCCCATAGGATGCCACACCTCTGATGGACCCTTTCCAGATTTGGGGATGCCGTTCCAAACGTCCTTAGGGTTCACCAGCTCCTCCATGCCATTGGAAAGGTTCAGAACCTAACAAAACAACAGAAAAAACAGTAAAACTTGGCAAATTCCTGAAACTGATTTATACGCCATGCCAATCCTTAAAGGGAAATCCTTAATAAGGTGAAGAGAATAATTGTACTGTATTAAGCTTCAATATTATGTTCCAAGCTCAATGTTATTTCAGTTCAACAAACATATATGGAGTATCCCTGCCTGGGGATCAAAGAGGAATGAAACTCAGGCCTCAAGAGGTCAAAATCTGGTGGAGAAAAACCCTATGAATAAACACAATACAATGTAGGATGCACAAATGTGTACAGCAGGAGGCCTCTCCTGTAAGCTTACAAATGGAAATATGATACCAGTATAAGGCCCTTTCAGGAGTGGGGAGGGTTTGAAGATACAGGGAAATTTAGAAAACAATGTCAGTGAATCCTCCCTGAAAGAGAAAATGGCTAAAGCAAATCTTTAAAAGTAATGTAAAGTAAACCATTTTGGGAATGGGATGTCACACAGCAAGCAGAACTGTGCTGCTAATTACACAAAATAGCGAGCAGAATCATTGTACAGAAGTCAAGCAGTTGGGTTTCTATCTAATGCAAAGCTCAAAATATAAAGAAGTGTGCAAGAGGTAGGCCTGGAGAAGTCTAAGACGCAGGACCCCTTCTGTCATGTTAATGAGCCTGACTTTATTCTAGACCAGTAGTTCTCCAAGTTTCATTGCATAATAAAGAATGACAAGATTGATTCATTTATGTGCAAATGGATACACCTGGAGAACACACTAATAAGTGAAATAAATAGATCACAGATGGGCAAATACCAGATCTTCTCTTTGATATGAGCACCTGTAGATGCAAATGAGCTCTAGAAAGTATGACAGTTTTTGTAGAATGGGAAATCTCCAAAGGAAATTTGGTGTGGGAATGTAATGAGGGGAAGGAATAAATATGATTCTGAAAGAGAATGAAAGAGCATGTATATAGGGGGTGGGGAAGTGTGGGTGGATGGGGATATGGGTGAAAATGAGAATTAACTTGTGTCATATACTGGTACAAATTCCCCAATGTTATGTGTGATTGTGAGATGTATATAAATTGTACCAATAAAGAATTCGATTTTAAAAAAGTTTAATGGCATAAGAATGTACATTCTGGAATCCTGACCCCCGAAATCCTGAATCAACAGGCCAGGTCCACGCCACTCTGGAATCTACGACTGAAACACATACCCACACCCCGTGGGTCTAATACCAGTGTTTCTCAGATTGCAGGAATAAAACACAGTGTATTAGAAGGCCCTCAAAAGTTTTAGCCAGAAATGATGTAGTGAGATTTGCATTTGGCCAGCCTCAGTCTTGTGGTTTGGACAATCAGCTGTAGGCAGGCTAGAATGAGTAAGTCCAGTTGAAGGTCACTACAGGAGTGTAGCTGTGAAAGGACAGCCTCCGCAGCAGTAGAGGCATCAGCTATAAAGTGCTCTAAATAATAGATAAGACATACAAAGTATGGAGCAGAGTGCATGATGGGGGGGGGTGGCAAGAACCGAGGGTCGTTCCTTGCTCGGATTCTCCTGCATGAAAGTTTAATGTGAGCTTTATACTATGTCAAGTTACCAGAGAGAACAGGCAGCGAAGCATCGACCAATTGCATTTTGTAGCCTGATAAAAATGACTAAACTGTATGAATCAGCAAGAACTTTTTGAGATAAAACATTTAAATTTCATTTACCTTTGTGCCTTCTTCAGCTATTTCCAAAATCTCACACTTGGACCATGTGTTTCGTAGACTTGACCACACAACACACTTGGATCCAACAGCAAATCCCCTCAGTGGGCAGGTGTACTGAGGGGGACCTGCCACAGAACAGAGAGGCCCATGCTTACTTCTCGATATCTTCATGTGATACACAAGCAAAGCCTTTTCCTAATCTGTACTTACTATTCCTAAGTAATCGGTGTCATGCTATTATTACTCTCTTGGTAGTAATATATTTTCAGTCTTTCTTTTCCTTAGTTTTACTTTAAATCGTCCCAGTGTTTTCTTTAACCACTGATGCAGCACACACATTGAAAGTTACTATTCCAATCTGGTACTTTTGCTACCAATGATGTTGCTGATGGTCACCACAGCTGATGGCTGTTCCTACAGCAGGCAGCGTGAGTGAGGAAATACAGGTGTCACAAAGCCAGTATTTGCCACGAGTAGACCGTGCTGATGGGGAATAAGTAGCTACTGCAAGGTGATGATTACAGAAATGACAATATCCCCACAGGACGGTATACCAAAATCATTTTTAGGGATCAACACACACGACACAGCGTAGGGGTATGCAATCTGCATTTTAAACTCTGTGCACAAAGATGTACACGGAGAATGTAAAAGACAATAAGATGACTATGTGGCATGTGCTAACAGTGTACCTTTCTCCATGGTAAGAGCATGATTTTCATTTTTGTCATTCCATTATTTCCTCTTTGTTTTGTACAATGACTCAAATTTAATAATGTGAAAACTGCCACATAAAAAGGATAGCATTTAAAAAGCTAAAAGCTAGCTACTTCATTAACTTTTGAATCTCTGAATGTAGCAAAGAAAATAACAATTATCAGAAAGTTAATATGATACATGTTTCCTGAGCTTTATTCCTGACTGCTCACTTGTGCTGGTTAACATGGGCTCCCTGAATCTGTTTTTCTATTAAAGGACTTAGAACGAACTGCAAAATCAAACCATGATAAGCTAAGTGTGAAAAACTAAAAGGATCTCTACTGTAAATGCAAAAGAAGAATACACCCACCTGTATGTTGCCTTGCTTCTAAGGCTGATATCCTCAAACTTGAGATGTGCTTGCTTTTTGAAGATGTCAGTGTTAAGCATTTATTTTTTAACACAAAGTTATTATCTCAGCACTTCATCTAGCATTACCTTAATTTACATTAATTTCACAACTAACTGTGCCCTTCATAAAAGGCAGGCATGGCAGTGCCCTCTTGTAACCTCAGCTACATAGGAAGATTAAAATTTGGAGGCAGCCTGGGCAACTCAGTGAGACCTCATCATTAATCACTAATTAACTAATCAAATAAATAAAATACCCTTAATAAATATCTATGATTTATCTCTCTGCAATTACTCTTTCTTCCAAAAAAAACTAATTTAAGAAATTTGTATAATAATGACTTCCTTTCCTTTGAAATAAAGAAGAATTTCTGGAAGACACTAAGTTTAAGTTAAATTTAAAAGTGTAAGAAAACAATTCACATACCTAAGCCATTGTCTGGTGATGCACGACATTGTTTCCTTCCATGTTTGAGTTCTTCAGGGAGCAAAGGTATCAAGGATGAAATGGCATCCCTGTTTTTATATTCTGGGAGTTTTTCTTCAAACAGACTCAGTTCTGTATGCATCACAGGGTCATAGTTCTCCTCATGGAGATGCAATGGCATCTTCAGTTGGTCAACAGGATCTCCCCCACCTGCGTCTCTTGTATCCTCAGTACACCCAGGCTCTTGGGCTTTTTCATCAACTAGTACAGATGAGGGACCCACGATGTCCTCAGGAGACAGTGGGGCTGCAGGAAGTTCCACTTCTGGTTGTGTCTCAGATTCACAGCTGTGGGGAGGCTGTACTGGCAATGGTCCCAGGGTGGCTTTGGTGTCACAGCTTCCAGAGAGTGGCATAATTGGTGGCTCCAGATTTAGATCTTCTTTGTCTTCATCCCTGACTGGGGAATGCTGTAACTGAAGGGATTCTAGTTCTAAGAATTCTTTCACATCTTCATCAGGGGAAAGTGGAACCTCAAAGGAATTCAGTTCTAAACTCTCC
Organism: Thryonomys swinderianus; assembly: GCA_004025085.1. Classification (NCBI taxonomy): domain Eukaryota; kingdom Metazoa; phylum Chordata; class Mammalia; order Rodentia; family Thryonomyidae; genus Thryonomys; species Thryonomys swinderianus. Next base: position 25,664 of record PVIC010003063.1, read on the forward strand.
GCTGTTTCACCAACGTGTGGCAATAATGTACTAAATTCTGCAAGCAGGAATTCATCGTCAAACGTTGGCCGGTCACCCAAGTAGCACTGTTCTGTGCCTTCTAGGATAGAACCAGTTCCACTTTCATAAGGGTTTTCAAAAGCCTCAAAAATGTTATTGGTTCCAAGGTCACAGAATCGACTTGGTTTGGTTTCAGTAATGTTTAAATTTTTTGCAAGTGTTTCAGAAAATTTATTTGCTGCTGTTTCCACATACAAGGCTTTATCTTGGACAATTTTATTACTTAGTTTCTTAAATCTAATATCAGGACAAGGGTGGCCAAGGGCTCCCTTGATCTCCGGCTCATTTTTCTCACAAGGCAGGAAGGTCTTAGGAATGCTAATCTTCAAATATTTCTTCATTTTCTCATTAACACTTTCACCTTTGCTTCTCAAGTCAACAATTGCTAAAGGAATGTCACAAACATCTCTTTTGACTTCCAATATTGTTATTTCCAACACATCTTTTGTTACGAGTTCATAAAAATAATCATTTGCCTTTTGAGGGCAGGAATCTTCTGAATTATTAAATCCAGAGAGGCAACATGGAAAGGCTTGCATGGGAATGGATAGGAGCTCTGGAGGAATATTCAAGACTGTTTTCGGGTCCACACGGTCTTCAACATTCCCGAAGTCTATAAGCCTGACAGATAAAAGACGATCTTCACGAATACTAGTGATGAGTGCTCTATAGTAAAGTCCATCTTCTCTGTATTTTACCAGACAAGGATCTCCAATGCGAGGACAATGGACATTATCCCTCCAGTCCAGTGTCTGCTTTGTGGCAGTTTGTACTCCAGCTTCTAAATACCGAAGTTTCTCGATATCAGCAAACTGACACCAGAAATACCCCGGCCCATCTACCACCATGGCATATGCTCTGATCGTCTTCATTTGGGGTTTGTGCCAGTTGAGCAACACTGTAGTGTCAATATTTGATTTGCTAGCCGACTTGGAATGGTCACCTTTAATTATTTGAGTAGAAAGATACACTTGAGGCTTTCTACTGAAAGTGTACCTTTTAATCACATCTTCTGCTATAATCCCATGTTTATCAGAAAGAATAACTTCCCACTTCTCTTGAAATTTAACAAATTCACATCTGATTTGAGTCTCCTCCGTCCTTTGGGAGAAGTAATGTGTCATTTCCTTGCACTTGATAATGTCAGGAACGCAAAGCCCCCATAGAGAGCAATGGACGCACAGTTGTGGTAACAGTTTATTCACGGGGTCGAGCCTACCAATGTTGTCAGTGTGGACCATAGAAACATTCCCATAATCAATAAACTGCACAGAGAGAAGGCTGTTGGGTTGTTGCTCCTTGACCACGGCACGATACCATAGACTATCTTCTGAGAAAACGGCACATATTACATCTCCTTTTTGCAGGGGACCTGCATAGTGCTGGGGTCTCGTTTTCACATCATTTAGTCTCTCCGAAAGATGGTTAATTTCAGCTTCATCTTCCATGAGCTGAACGTAAAAGTCAGAGAGGTCATCAATATGGGAAACATAAACAGTTGCTTCAGAGCCAGGGATTATTGTCTTCTGTGGGAACTCACAGAATTTCGGAGGCAGATCTTTGTTACAGGAATCCCCTATTTTCACTGCAAAGGTGGCTTCCAGCTCTGTCGCTTTCAAAGGTGGGTCATCAAAAATGTCTTCGGTCTTTTCCATTGTAAATGGACATACGGGATTATTTTTGTTTCCGTGATGGTGAGTGATACAGTCGGTCTCTGTTGAATTTTGTAAATGTTTGAGCTTATTCCTTGGTGAGCCGATCTTAGGCGGGAATGATTCTCCCAAAGCCTCTAAAGTGTGTAACTGGTTCTCTGCTGATTTATTTAAATGCTCCATAGGTGAAAACTTCACAGTGATATTATTTTCTTGGCAAGTTTCAGTTGTGGAGAGGGATGTATCACTTTCTTTCTCTTTGCCCCTTTTTGAAGTTGTACAACACAGCAGCCCTAACTTCTCATTAACATTAGCATTGATTTGACTACAGGCATCATAGAGCTCTATAATCAGTTTTCCATTTGGTTCTTTTGCTACAACTAATGCCTTCATCGACTTATCTAAAACGGTCTCCTGAAACCATGTGGTAGCTTCTTCTGGCATTTGATCAGGTATGTCAGATAATGAACATTTCACAGCCTGCATAGGCAAAAGTAAAATCTCATATGCATCATGAGGTATCGGAAGCAGATTATCACTTGTCACATAAATATTCCCAAAATCCACAAAGAAGACTTTCATGGGCTCTTGCTCAATGATGAGTACACGGTACCAGTTGCCATCGGTATACTTGGCAAGGCACAAGCTTCCTGTGGTTAAGGGTGATGTTTGCGTACTGGGCAAAACTTTAATTAGCTGTGATATATGACATGACAAATGCTTTAAAATATCCACATTTTTCGCCAGCTGGCAATAAAATGTCCAAGGGTCATCAACGTGCGTGATATACACTGATTCTTCACTGCCAATTTTCACATCATGCACAGAATAGTAGTAGGAATGCAGCTGAACAGAAGACTCCAAAGGCTTCTGGGGACTGACTGGTCTTGCAAGTCTCTTTTCTACCAAAACATGGCACGCGCTCTGGAAAGGTGTCAGTAAATCCACAACGTTGAATTGTTCATCGTGTATGGAGATCACGGCAAATATTGTGCAGCTTAACTCCAGATAGTTTTGCCCTGCAGTGTGCACAAATTCACTAAATGCTTGTGTTGCCTTTTCATCCCAGACAAAGGGATTTTCACCCATTGGTTGAATTAAGTTATAAAGACTGCACCTAAAAGCCAGAGCAGTCACCTTGAGAAACTCCTCACTAGCCGAATAAATGTTCTTCACAGAGACCACATCTGAGTCTCCGTAGTCTACAAAGTGTACTCTGACACGCTCTGCAGACAACGCCCCTGTGACCAGGGCTCTGGACCACTCTCCGCTCGCTGCCCGCTTTGCCAAACAAGCAGGGGAGCCCCCTTGGTAAGGGGCTGCTGTGGTTTGGCAGTAGTCCTGAATGTCACACATTAGGGCTCTGAATTCTTGTGGGTTCTTGGCCAGCTGACACCAGAAATTGCCAGGGTTTTCAGTTTTATACACTTTGACCTTTATTGTACTTCCAACCTCTAGCTCTTTACTACAGGAGCCGGCCTTCATTCTCAAGAAACTCAGTGGTGTAAGAGAAGAATAAACAGATGCTACATTCTCTTTTTCTTGCACAGATTCCCCAGTTGAAATATTTGTAACAATAGCTGTGTCAATCAAACCTTTTGAAGCAGACCGCGTTTTATCTCTCTCCAACATCGTGGCCAAAGATATTTCATCATTCTCAGCAATGAAGTGGTCTGAACTGTGCTCTGGGCAGTAGGCGTGGGCCGCCATCCCTTCTGTGGTTTCAAACTCCTGATACTTGGCATAGCCGGCTTGAGCAATCACCTTCCCGATGTTCTCCTCCCCTGTTCTTGACTCATCCAGAATCTCTATGACATACTTCCACTCCTGCTTGTCGAGGATGTGGATGACCAGCTCTTTGTGGAGCACCGTCTTTTTGAAGAAGGAGATTGCCTCCTGGCTCCAGGCCGTCCCAAAAGGCCACACGTCTGCAAGGGTGCACTTCAGGGCCAGCGCAGGCAGCCGCCTGAACTGAGGAAGCAGCATCCTTAGGTCACTCCAATCCACTTGCTCTGTGTTGCCGCGGTCAGCCAGGAAGACTTCCACACTCTTGTCACCCAGCTTGGTGACAACGGCCCGGTAGTAGCCATTGTCTCTCCATTTGACACAGCAGAGGTCTTCGGGCTCGGGCTTCAGGGCTATGCCGTCTAGCGTGCTGGCCAACGAGTAGAAACTGCACATTCTCTTGGCCAGCCTGCTGAAGGGGCCACTGTGTTTCTTCAAGCGGATCCAGAACTCGTAGGGGCTAGTGACAAACTCCACCTGGGCATCGTAGAAGGCGCTGGGCTTCAGGCTGATGGACCTTAAGCCTGGGAGGGCCGTGTCTGTGTCCCCACCCTGCGTTCCTTGGTCCTCCTCTTCCTCTTCATCCTCCTCAGTGTCTTCAGCCTCCTCTTCCCCCTCTTCATCCTCTGAGCTTTGGAGGAACTGGTCCGCTAAGCAGCATGTCTGCGCCCCAAACACACGGTTGAGGTTGATGCCGTCCTCGCCATACAAGGTGACATAGTACACATGCTCAAAAGCGCAGTAGAACTCAATCTTGGCACTTAGCGCGTGGCCCAGCAGCAGCGCCCGCAGTTCACAGACTTGAGCGCGGGACCAGCCCCGGCTGCCATCCCAGAGCCCAAGCAAGGCGCATGGGTAGGTGACCACCGGCATGCGGAAGTGTTCAGGCAGCAGAGGGCGCAGGCGGGCGCGGCTTACTAGTTCCTGGCGGCCCACATCCACGAGCAGCACCTGCGCACAGCGCCCCCTCTGCAGCGTGGCCAGCAGCAGCGCGCGGTGCCAGCGCCCATCGGGCCCGCAGGCGGCGCAGGGAGCACCCGCCTTGTCCGGACTCTCATCTGAACTGTCGTCCTGGCTGTGGTCTAGGGCCCCCGACTGGGCATCGTCAGGCGTGCCTGGGGTGCCACTGTAGGCCTGCGCCATGCTCTCCGACAGCAGGCGAATCTCCTGAGCCAGCCCGCGGAGCTGGCAGTGCACACGCAGCGGGTGGCACACGTGCGTGACCACCACGGGCTCGGTGACGCCGCGCTGCAGCTGCGGGTAGAAGTAGTCGGAGCCAGGCGACTTAAGCGGGCGGCGCAGTAGGTGGCGCTCCAGCAGGGGGCGGAAGAGACTGTCGGGCACGCGGCGCGCCAGGCCCAGCTCCTGCATGCTGTGCGCCACGACTGGTATGTCCAGCAACACCAGCAGCCGGGGCGAACGCAGCACCTCTGCCACCCGCCCTTGCAGACTGCGGCCCCGCAGGGCGTTCAGGAAACGCACCGCGTCCGGCGCCCAGCGCGGTGGCTCCCCGGTGCCGCAGGCCGCGGGCACCAGGCCGGCCAGCACGCAACCTAGGGCCTCGCCGTCCGCCTCGGGGACCATGGGCAGCGCCCGCATCGCCACCGGGACCGCATCAGGGCGCGAGTCCACCGAGCACACCCGCAGCGCCAGCCAGGCCCCGGGCGGCGGCGCCCAGTTCATGGTGACTGGCGGGGCGGGTAGGGGGTGGGGCGGGGGGTGGGGCAGGGGCCGCACCGGGCCAGGCCAGAGGACCGGTGGGACCACCTGATCTCGGGGAGACGGGTCCTCGAGGGGCGCGTAGGAACCCACGAGGGGCACAACCTGTCTGGGCTCAGCGATGAGGACCGGGTTCAAAATCGTTGCCGCCGCGTCTCCGAGGGACCCACAATGCCTAGGCCAGGGATGGCGCGTGCTGGGCGTTAGGGGGAAAAAAAACGGCTGGGTAGCAGAGCGCATGCGCGAAGGGAAGTCTGGCGCGGGTGGCCCTTGCGGGTGCCTGCTCCTCTGTGGTCTTCCTGCTTCATCCAGAGGGTCAAGGAGAGGGGAGGGCGTATGGCGAATGTTTCTTCCCCACAGGTCCTGGGCCCTGAAGCCCACTTTGGAAGGTGCTCCTGGTGTATTCCAAGCCGGCACGGCGTGGCCTGGCCGGAGAGGTCTTCAGGCCCGTGGGGTCTGTGGACCCAGGTGCCCAAGACTTCATTGGAACCTCAAGGCAGAGGTGGCCTGGGAAACGCAACGAACTGTGCGAGGCTCCCACGATGTACCTGCATTCCAGTGGTATGCATGTGCAAAATTGCACACATCTCTATCACTCATGTAAGGCCCTGGCCTGATGGCGAATTCCAGTGTCTTCCGTTTGTCAGATAGGGAGGCTCCATGTGCTTCCGGATCGCCTTGTGTCGCCCTTCCGGGGCATGGTGTGTCTGGTGAGCACTCACACTCTACCCACAAGCTCCTTTCTATGGACCTTTCCTCGTGTTACCAAATCACCCTGGGGTGGATATTAGTACATATTGGCTAAATGAGTGTATAAATTTGATTTTTCTAAATGTTTTTGATTTTCCCTGATGAACTCATTCCTGAATACTCAGTTCTGTTTTCTAAATTTTTGCTAACTTGTGAAACAGTCAAGATTCAGATTTTTAAAAATCCATCACGTCTCAGCTTTTTATTAACATAGTACCTCCAAACCACAGTAGGAGAAAAACATATCCTTGATAACAACTCATTAGGTATTTAAAAACCTTCATTAAAAAATTGGAATAATACAATATATTTACTCACATATATTCCTGTTTGTTACCAGATATTTTCAACAAACAGACCTCTTTAAGCATCTTCAGCTGCACTTAGCAAACTTTCAAAATGGTTCCCGCCGCTGTTGACAATCACAGCAGCCCGCTGAGGGTAAAGTAAAAGGGGAAGAAAAATAATAATGTATTCTGAGAACTCAGAAATCATAGCACACCTGAGCAGGTGCTCGTGCATTCGTACGGTAACTATGGAGGCCAAATGGCTGTATCATTTCCACATACCCTCTACAAGGAAGAGTACTGTAAATACATCATAAACTTATTAACTATTACTCAACTATTTATCCGATATTATTTAATACTATCAAACCCTAGGTCTTACAGAATAGACCTTCAGGTGATGGTGATATTTCCCAAAATTATAATGACTTATGTAAACACACACAATCTTTTAAAAAGTTAAGCATTTCATATGGTAAACCAGTTGACAAAATCAAAAGTGTTGGGTTCTCCTACTGGACCCGATGCAGGAGAAAACCAAAATATAACTTACTCATCTATATGCAACTCCCCCCGGCGCCAGAAAAACCCCAAAACACCTCTTGATTCTACCAGGATCATCTCCACAGGCCTCTCTGGCAAACATTCCAGATCCTTGCTGTCAGACAGCTGCCCCTCTACATGGTGGGGGGTGGGAGTAGCAGCAGAGCAGCCGCTTGTGCCCAGCAGCCACAGTGCAAAGGTGTTGAGGCTGCTCAAGGCTTCCGTAGCAGCACAGGCAATCGTCTTGGACACGGAAGTGACTCACCAGTCAAGATGGAGAGGATGGGCAGGAGTGGGAGAGGGCGGTGGACGGGAGCGCACAGTGTGGGGACCGGGCCTCGAGGCAAGGGGCACAGCATCACCTCTGCAGAGGCTGGCATGCAGAGAAAGGCACAGGCCAGGAAAATGGGGTCAGATGGAGTGCCTGGATATGGAATGAAAGATTTCAGTTATGTGTGGGCAGGACCGATTGGAGGAGAATAGGGGTGGCCTGCCCAGAGGTGTCTGAAAGAAAAAGGCCGGAGGTGTTTTTCAAGACAGATTTCAATAGGACACAGTCGAGTTTGAATGATAGTCTGAACAATGTTTTCCCAATCTTCAAATATGAGGAAATAAACCCCAATAAAAATGTAAGTGCTACTTTTAAAACATGGCATCAATATAATTCTTCCCTTTAAGTCTGGACAAGGTAAGTCTCCAGTGATCATTTCATCTTACAAAGCAATGGAAATTGGCAGAAGTGAAGGGGCTGGGTCCTGGCTTTACCACTCTGCTAGGAATAACACAGAATAAAGGTCCTCACAGTTCAGGTTGTTTTCCTTCCACATTCCCTGGCATTCAAATATATATTCATATATATTTGGTAATTTTTAAATTAAAAAAATTTTTTTCTGGTACTAGAGATTGAACTCAGGATCTCACACTGGCCAAGTAGGTGGCAGCGTGCCACTGAGCTACATCCCCGACTCTGGTAATAGTTTTTAGAGTCCCAATTTAATTGGGGGGGGATGCTTTATTAACTCCCCTCATTTTTTAACTGAGTATGAAAATGAAGCTTCTTTCTAAGGGAGGTGCTGATGGAATATTTTCTCTGTTTTCATCAATAGAGAAAAACACATATATCAGTTATGAATAAATGGGCCTGGAGATTTGAAGGTGACAAAACAGCAAATTATTTTCCATTTCAACGTCCTTGAATTTGTTTCTGTTAACAAAGTAAAAGCAGAATTTTTTTGAGACTTGTGACTCACAATATCCTTACAATAATGAAAAAACTAGATGACTTATGTATACTGAGTTGTAGTCAGTGTTTCCTGAGGACCTAACAGCCAAAATACGAGCAGAAGTTCAAATGAAAACACAAAATATGTCTGCTCGCTAATGAGTTACAAATAAACAGGATGCAGGGTTCTGAAAAACTCAAATTACTCCTAAGAGAAAACTTAAGAAGGGCTATCTCTTTGATTAGATATATATGCTCATTAAGGAACAGAGAGCTGTATGTAACTAAGAATTGCATATACTTTTCAATAAGCAAAAACATTTAAGAGGAAAAAATGTGAAGGCCAAACAGAAGCAGTGTAAATGGCAAGAATAATTAATAGTAAGTTGGAGAGAAAGCACAGTACTGAGGAAGTGAGGGTGGGAGTGTTCCATCCACGCCTGTGGACACAAGCTCAGGGAGCTGTACTTGCATTTACTGCGGACTGTGTGCCCAGGAGCAAGAAGGGTCCAGTTGCACAGAAAGAAAGCAAATTTCCCAGATCACTGATGAAGGTGATGGGATATAAGCTAAATAGATGGCATTTTTGGTCAGAGTTGGAGGACAAACTGAAGGACCACAGTGACTCCATCCTGAAATTTACACTGGAGACAATCCAGATTCATTTAAAATGCATAAGTTAAAAAAAATTAAAGGGGTGAAAATCTTGGGAGAAGCTTTAGAAGATCAAGAGGACTGGCCCTGGCTGTGAAGACTCATGGACATTCATTTGGGGCCTACTTGGCACAAGGAAACTGTCCCTTCCTATAGTCATGATACGTAGGGCGTCTGCATTTTTGTCCTGGTTTTGCTACCAAGATACTTCTTGGTATCTTGGCCCAGTGGCTGTACTTTGGAGGCCTCGGTCTCCTTCAGTGTAAGGTGAAGTGAAACCAGTGTTCTCAGGGAATCATTTATTGAGGATAAAAATCTCAGTTGTTCACATTGATTCTGATACCAAGGAACAGTGTTAGTATTTAAGCAGTGTTTTAATCCCACACCCCTTCCTCTATAGAACAGAGCTAAACTGATTTTTCGTAGCTCACTTTGCATGTAATTATATTGATTCAGTTTTTACATACTTTTAAAAATTACAAAACATAAAAAAACCAGGTTTTCCCCCAGGTGGTTCAATGCAGAACACTTGGGAATTTAAGCACACAATATACATATTAAATATATTTGACAGTTTAGTTACAGATTGACAAACACAATGGGAAAGTAGATAACTCGAACCTTTGAAGAGTTTAAACTCCACATTCTGCAACTAGAAAAACGAGAAGTTACTGCATATCAGCATAGCACATTAAATACATTTGAAGTATACTCCCCCTCGGAGGATGGCAGTGATTATACATTGGTGCCATCCCAGAGCACTATGGATGCTTTCCTGTCCAGCGTCAACCCTGTACTTTGTGAGTTCTGTTTTGTTAGTGCTGCAGTCTCTCCTGGGCCTGTTCTTCCGGGTTTCCCTATTTTAGCAGTTTGAGCCTCTCTCCATACCTGATGCCGTCCATCTTGAATGGCCACTGTTAAGGTGGAGGCGGGGAGCAAGAGAATCTGGAAAAATCTCTCACCTTTCCGAAGTAAGGAAAGGGCTTTCATTGGACATGACTGTATCCCAGACAGTCTTATCATGCTGTACGCAACATGTTTTATCAGACTGAGACTGAGAAAGGACCCACGGAGCTAGCTGGCTTCCTTCTTGCTTTACAACACCACTGGAAGGTTGATGGCAACCAAAGGTCCTGGTTGGAGGATCTGTACAACTGAGCTTTGATCACACGAGTTGCAGTTCTTCTGGGTCAGGAGGCCTGTGAGCTGGAGACAAATCTGAGTTATCAAGGCTCCCGAGTCTGTGGCTTTCGGGGTGTTACCAGGAGCAGTTGTGCAGACCAATGAACACAACACTAATGACAGCAGATCGGCAACCTTGTCTGTCCTTGAAATGCGAACATCATCTCAACTTGACTTCATTCATCCTCCTCAGAAGGAAAAGGCACATCGACTTTCTTCAACACTATGGAAACTTAAAATGTTTATTCATGAACTTTCATCTCCCTCCCTTCAGTTTTACACTGTGTGCACTTTGACAACAGAACCACATGTTTTTGGTCTTCAGCTATAAATACTGACATAGCAGGCTGGGTGTATTTCTGAAGCACTGGTATCTATCTATGTATGTAGACGTCTAGATTTATATAAATAGATATATACATTCCTCCAAGTCCCCGAGGTCTGCTCAGACCCGAGAGCCTGGCACCTGCCCGCTCCTTCTCCTGCCAGCAAGCTCTTCGTACAGAGTGGCGTCAGAGGCCAGGCCTTTTCGTCAGGGTGACAGTGGCCAGGGTCCCCTTCTTCTTTGCAAACACTGTGCTCTGTCTCCCTGGGTGGCCTTGTGAGATTGGACCAGATCACTTTTAGACAAAAAAGAGTCAAAGAGAACTGGGTTTCCAGAGGCAAAAAAAAAAAAAAACCAAAACAACAAAAAATAGTGCTGCCCCCTATAAAACACAGTCTCAGTAGAGTGGTGTCTTCCTAAAGAGGTAGAAATGATAGGGGTGTGTGTTGCAGATGCCCACATTCAATAAGACTGAGCACTGTGTCTGTGAGGGCTTAAAATGGACTGACTCCACTCAGCTCTCTGATTTTCTCATAAGTGAGCCAGAACACCAATGACCAAGGGGTCTGAAAGATTAACCAGAGAGGTTAGTGCACATTTCAAAGCAGCGATTGATCGTCTACATACATCCATTCACATCTTTGAGTGATAAAGTCATTTTGAATCCACTGAGGCCGAAAATAAATATTTATTTTTTTCTTTGTTACTCTGTCATTTACAAAGTGTCTTAATGTCTCCTTTAGCACAGATTTCTCTAAAAGACATTTTACCAGAGGAAGAAAAAGTACAAAGATCCCTACTTTACAGGTGGACACAGAGTCTTAGCTGGCGAATGTCTGCTGAGCTGGGGCACAGCTGGACCAGGGGCTCCCATTCTCCTTCCCAGAGTGTTTTTCACTGGACTGTCCTGGCTAACGAGCTAAGACTTGGGACACCTGGCTTCCTCATGGCTCTTGTACATGCAGTGTGACTACCTGTCACATGTCTCTAATCAGAATTAGATCGTCACCAACACCTAAAGTCTCCCAGTATCTTCAAGGGTTAACCTTTGAGTAGACCAAAGACATAGCTATCTCTAGAATTAAAAAAGGGCATGGGTCAGAAGAAGACATAAATGCTAAAGGTGAACATCAGAACAAAGAAAGGGATCTAACTGGATTTAACTTCCGGTCAAGATACATTGGGGAAGAACTCTATCCTGTCCAGAAAGAAGCTTAAGCAACTAGAGATGTATTTGGGTAGAGTTTGTGGAAATGCTGAGTATTTTACAAATGCCTACCATTCATTTTATATATATAGCTAATATATATATATAATTAGTTAGTTAGTTAGTAAGTTTTTGAGATAGAGTCTTATTTGAGAGTTCAAGGCTGGCCCTGAGTCCAGGCAAGCCTTGAACTCTCACAGTCCTCCCACCTCTGCCTTCCGAGTGCTGGGATTATAGGCATGAGCCATCATGCCTGGCATTGTGTTATGTGGTACTGGGGATCAAACTTAGGACCTTGTGCTTGTCGGGTAGACACCAGAACCACTGAGCTAAATCCCTGGACTGAAAATACTATATTTTTATGAAACTAAAAAATAAGTGAGCCAAAGACATCCCTGCAGTCAGATACAATCATGCCAATGATAGCAGTGAAGCAGTACAGCCATGGGGCAAGAGAAATAAGCCCTGAGCAACAGCTGAACAGCACAAGGTTCAGCTACCTCCAACCAGTAGTGGGCATGGGAGGGAATTCAGCCGGGTTCCAGTAGGGTTAAGGAGGAATCATGTGGCTGACAAATGTGATAGGTAAGTAAGAGGTAAGAGGTGGTAGGTCTACCAGCCCCATGGCAGGGAGGTATGCACCACATTTATTCAGAGGTTTCCTCTCTGGCACCACTCAGAGGTTACCCGAAATGCAAGTGCAGGGGAACCCATGCTACTCCTTCTGGTCTGGCTTTTGCTACAACTGCTGGGAAAAAGCAGAACCCTTTCCTGTGCTTGTTCCTGTGGGGCTGGGCCAATAAGAGCTCTCTTGGTTGCTATGTAAGTTTACAGATGAGCTTCCTCTATGGCAATTCTGCTAGTACACAGGCTAATACTGCTTGACTTTGGGATGGAGTGTGATGTCCCAGGGTGATCAGCATGTGGCCATGTGTGCAATGTGAGTGTGCAGGGGGTTCTGGTCTAGCTGTCAGTTTCCATGAATTCAGCTGGTGAATCTACATTTGCAAGGCCCATGTACTTGGAGGAGCTATGAGTCAGGGTCCTGAGCTCTGAGCCTCCAAGTCACCACTGGGCAAACCCGCCCGGCTGGGCCCTGGTGATCTGCCATAGCTTTTCTTTGGTAACATTTCTCCTCGCTACACCTTTTCTCTTCGTTCAACATGTCTGCAAGCCAGCTGCAGGTGTTGAGCATCGCAGAATCTACTGCAGCCCAAAGAGAAGAGCCGGAGCGAGGCAGGCCTATAGTCAGACCCCGACTGTGCCGCACACGGCCTCTCTGAGCTGGCTATTCGCTTTTGTGTTAATAAACGCTTAGTTGCCCTCAGGAGTCACTTACACCCAAAGCTTCAATCACCACTTCCTGTGGGCAGTTTGAATGTGAATCTCGACTCCCATTTTCCACTGTGACACAGACTTGTGTGTTAAGCTGGTTGCCCAGGGCCTGGACATCCCACGGGTATCCCAATACCCCACAGCTAAACTAAACTACATGCCTTTTTCCCTTCCCAAGACCCTCATTTGGGAAACTGCTCAGGGCCAGATGTTTCCTTATCCTCAGTCACATCTCTACCTCCTCCCTAACTCCTGAAACCCTTTCCAATCATCTTCTGTCCTCACCAGTAAACTCTCAATTTATCTTTCATTTATCACCATTTCTAGCCTTTCTGAAAGCCAGGGACGCCCAAGAAATCTTTCAAAGAATCCAAATCCTGCTGGCCATGCCCAGCGCTTTGGCTCCCAGGCCCCGTTCCTTCCTGCATCTGCCCTGCTCTGGCTGTCCCCGCCTCCGCTGCTCTCCTGCAGCCTGAGTGCCTCCTCCGTGGGGCATCCTGCAGCTCGTGTCCTCATCAAGATCTCTGTCCACTCCCACTGTCGCGCTCTGTGTCCCTCCGACCTGGCTGAGTCTTATTCTTCCTTCGAATCTCAGTTCAGACATCCCCTTAGTCACCCAGTGTAGATGGCATGAACAGCACCTGAAACTCTTCTCATAGTATGCCCCACTTATAGCCTCTGATACCCTGGAGCAGGGCTTTGCATGGAGTTAAAGCTCTATTAAATATATACAATATACTAGCTGTTATTATATTACATTAACTTTTAATTGTTTGAATTTCTAAACCACAGCGCATCTATTCTTTCCAATATTTTCTAACCTACAAAAGATTTGAGTCTCTTACCTTTATTATACTTGCTACATTACTTAGCACATCTTAGTTCACAATAGTAAAAATAACATCTAAACCAAATAAGAATGATACGGTGCTTCCTTACAAAGTGGAGTGATAGAAGTATTAATAGGTAATATAATACCATCAAAGTAACACATTTTGTTTGAAATAGTAAAATTTCCCTAGGAATCTGTGCACCTGTCTCAATCACTTGTATTTTAGCCACATAGATTTGCCAGGTTTTATATTACCAGGGACTATCTACTGGCTACTATTACTCCATTTGTTAATGGATGTACAGTGGTACTTGAGTTCATGAACTTGATTCTTTCCATGATTCTGGTCACAAACAAGTCGGAAGAGAAGCAAATTAAATTCACCGGTTACCTTCAGCGTTGACATTATGGGGATATTTGACTCAGTTCTTATCCAGGTCAGTGTGTGACCAGAATCTTGGAGAGAAATGAGTTTGTGAACTGAGGGAGGCACCGTGGTAAATTATTTATTATACTTTCACCTGCCACACAAGACAACAGTACTCTAAGGACTGGTGAAGGAAAACTGAAAACAATTTTACAAAGGAAAGTTAGGCCTTGATCTGGGGGCGGAGCCATGCCATAAACTGGAAAAGAGATTGACACTAATTCGAATACAAAGAAAAGAAAAAAGAAAGAAGAAATGAACCCTAACTTTACCATTCGCAGCCAAGATGGTAAAAAGCCTTTGTATAGACTCATGAACCCTTCACCCTGAACAGCCTGAACCAAGCAGTCGGTTGACGATTTGTACAAGAGCCCCCTAGGAAGGAAACCGGAGAGCTTTGTTAGGTTGTTTCCACGTAAGCACATGTACAGATCAAATAAAATAGTCTACGGAAATGTCTTTTACTAGGTATGGCTCTCTAGGAATAGATACAAGAAACAGATAGCTTCTTGGTTTGAGCTTAAAGATAACTCTCATGGCTAATACTTTTGTCTCACCCCAGCCCTGGTCTTATATTTATTCATGCCATCGGACTCTTGAGAGAGCATACTATTTTATATCAAATCAAATTCTCCATGTTACCTGAAAGTCCTAAGTTTCTGAAGAAAGTGCTCTGTAAATTCTCAGCAGAGTATGCTTTCAAAAACTCTTTGAAAACAATAAAGTCACAATGAATACCTCATGTCTACATAATATGACTGTCAATTAGCTTATTTCCCCAAATAGTACTTTCTTGTCAAAGAGCAGGTAATTGTGTAAAAACAATTTCCTCATTAGATACAAAAACACACAAATACTTTTCTGTCAAAAATAAAAACATCTTGAAAACATCTCTAAAGTGCAATATTCACAACATTCAACCACACAAACACTGAGGAGTCTCTAATTACCTTCCTTGTTTATCTCGTGGTTGGTTCATTATTCGGCTTTTAATGACATCAGCTGGTGTTCCCAAAATAGAAGCTACCAGTCCAGAACATAAACTGTAGTACAAATAAAAGAAATGGGAAGATAATACACAGTAGCTTCTAAATTTTAGGAGCAGGGAGTCGATACTGAAGAATAGAATACTAAAGTGTTGAGATACTAATGCTCATAATTATGCTCTTTTAGCTTAACATTAATGCTGGATACAGTAGAGAGGCAGACAAAAATACCAAAAGAATGGCAGACAACAGATATGTGCTGCATGCCTGCTGTCTCGGCCCCCTGGTAGGCAGTGGGCAAGCCAGGGATGATGCTACCAGGAGCTCATGCTCTGCATGGGAAGAGGCTGAGGAGAACCCAGTGTGCTCACACGTGGATAAATGTTACAGCAAATCACATAGGAAAGCATCCATCACCGGGCCACTGGGTGAAGACAGGTAGATGGGGAAAGGCTCCAGGGCAGCACAGAAAGCAGTGACCTAGAAGAACCCTGCAGCAGGAGTGGCACCAGCAGATGGAAGAGCAGGCCAAGAGCTGGAGTCAGGGATGCTCTAGATACTTTAGGATCATTGATCGGATGCTATTAACACATTTCTAGCTCATCTTAGCAGGATTTAGAACCAGCCTCATCAGCTGAATGAAATGACTATCAGCTCAAAATAGTGGATATCGAAAAGGAACATGTTCTAACAGAGAATGTGAAATGGCACTGTAAAGAGGATAAGACTGTGACCCATGCCACTTTTCGTTCCTGTCCTTGTCTGGGAAGAGCCCATCCTTTCCACCCTTCTCTCACCTAATTCCTCCTTCTCCCTGGGCCCTTCCCGTGATTCCTGCAGTGAACAGTCCCTCCTTCTGCACTGAACTCATTCTGCTTCCCCTGGTGGAAGCTCCAAGCAGGACTTCAGCTCCTGCACGGGCCCCAGTGCTCTGTGGTACAGTGCCCATGGTGGATCAGTTCATCTGCTAAACTGGGGTGAGGGCAGTCGTCAGAGCCTGACCCGGGATGGCACCACCAGCGTGCGATTTCTCTGCAATGTTATCTAATTTTGTCGGTCTTTTTCCCTTTAAGAAAGTTATGCTTTATAAATATACTACTATCTTTCTCTAGGGGTAAGACCCCTGGATTCCTGATCACAGGTGACCAAAAGTTAGAATTTACTCCCAAAATGGAAGAGAAAATATAGGGAAGAAAATAGAGTCAAAGTAAAACAATCACTTACCTGGATAAGCCATGAGTCATGATATTGTCCTCAAGTGGTGTATTCAAAACCAAGTAGTGTTTCACTGTATCGTAAGTGGTTAAATCTAGCAATGGAAAAAGAAGGTTCACATGTTCATGTGCCGGAGACTGAATGTGTTTCATGTTGAGAATATGCTAGGCTCGCGGCAGCCACATGACCCCCAGATGAAAGGCAGAGGAAGGGAAAGCTAGGATTGGAGGGGAAGGAAAGAGGAAGAGACAGGAACGCCATTGTATCGAGTCTGCCTAGGCCCGGAGTTAACCCAACCCTGCTTCCTCAGTATGCGAACTGCTAACTCCTCTGCCAGCCACAGGCCGAGTTGAGGCCTTGTATTATAAGTAACCATCCCAACTACCATCCACATCAAGCTTCTTATACTTTTTTCTATTGAAGTAGGAGGGTGAGTCACAATGCGGGAGTGTTATAAAGATTACCCACTCCATGCATAGGGAAGTAAACTAATGAAGGCAAGATTAGGCAGGCAGTTGACTATTCACTAAGTATCTCAGCGCCCCTCAATGCCTGGTACTGGTCTAGTCACTGGAGAGAGCACCTAGGACAACACAAACTCAGATCCCTGAGAATCTTGAGGAAAGAGACAGATCTTCCTATTCCTACACAAGGGCTTATAGCTCTCAAGGCAACCAGGAATCCTTAGAGTCCAGTAACATTTCCATTACCTCCCATGTTCACCAGGGCCGCTCTCTGTATATTAGGTACCCAGCCGGCCCATAGCCCACGTATTCCTCCTTCCGCTAGGATTTTTGCAAATGCATGATGGACACCACGAAATCTAAGGAATATAAAAAATGAAGTGGGAAAACGATGTATTCTTGCATGTAGAATGTATTGGAAAAGCTTCACTTATAGCTGTTATAATTTGGAGAAAAGTAATACTCAAAACTGTTAGAAATTTAAAAAATATGTACAAGTA
This sequence comes from Thryonomys swinderianus, assembly GCA_004025085.1. Classification (NCBI taxonomy): domain Eukaryota; kingdom Metazoa; phylum Chordata; class Mammalia; order Rodentia; family Thryonomyidae; genus Thryonomys; species Thryonomys swinderianus. The sequence continues at coordinate 42,809 of PVIC010003063.1, forward strand.
TAATTTCCATATAAACTTCATCCTTTTGCATAAAGTCCAAAAAATTTAAACACCGTTTAACAGAAATCACTATATAAATTGTGTTACTTTCTTTCTCAGATTGTTTTAAGGATTAAAAATACTGTTCTTGATAGGTTATTAGTAGACATACTAACTACGGGAGGATAGAGTAATTGGTAGATTTCTGAGATCATTTCCCTGGTAACAAAGAAGACTAACAAGTTTGAAAATTTTGTCACATGGCATTAAAAAAATCAGACTCTCAGGGTTAGGGGACAGCTCAGTGTATCGTGCTTGGCCGCCATGCATGGAGTCCTGGATTCAGTCCCAAGCACAGAAAACAAATACACACACAAAATCATGGACCAAACCCAGAAGCCTCTGTCCAAAAACCTGGAGTCAAATCCCACCTTTCCCACTTCAACTGTGTGATTTTTGACACAGGATTACATGCTCTGAATCTCCCCCAAAAGACAACAGGTCAGTTTTGACATGTGTAAATGTTATTAAACTACACGAAACGTTATAATCACAATTGATCATAGCTAAGAAGCACTTATTAAATGCCAGGCACTTATATTAAAAAGATTCATTTCAATCCTAAAAACTCTATGCAGTATACACATTATCATTCCAATTTGCATTTGAGAAGACTGTGGCTAGAATAGGTAAAGAACTTTAGTGCTATTACAAAGCTAACATGTGGTAAAGGTTGGCTTTGAGTTTTCAGGCTACTTCCAAGGTTCATGTTCTTTAGTACAACAAAGGTACAAATAAACTAAAAATTTCCAGCACTAGAGAGAAAAAAGAAAACAGTGGGAGAATCAGTGAAAATTTTAATGATTCCAGTGGACATTTTTCTCTTCAACCCAGACAAGGCTGCACCATTTCCTCCTGCTCCTTAGTAATTACAAGGTTTTCCAAGATGAGAAAATGGGCCCTGACATTATGTAAACTCCTTGCTAAGTCAGAGCTCTGTCTTTTCTCCTCCCGGATAATGTAATAGGATTTCATATCACAAACGCATAATTTAAAAAAAAATCTTTAAAACGTCCCTAAAGAGGGCCTCAGGATGTAGGGGGAATATGATCAGATAGGGAAGTGGGAATAATTTACAAGACTGACCTTGTTACTTTCCTTCTTTCTGGGAGGAAAAGGAAAAAGCAAGGCTTCAGGAGCCAGGCCTCTACACCAAGTGTCATGAAAGTATTTTGAGAGAGTCCCTGTTAAAGGTGAAAATACAGAACCCAGAAATCTTTAGTGAGTTCCACAATATCAAGCCACAATGGCAAAGCTGGAATTTATACCAGGGCAAACTTTAGTGATCAGGTTCTGTATATTAGTCAGCAGAAGGGGACAAGTCTAAATGCCTTGGCTGGGAGAAGCAGGGAAATCATGAATACATGTGACTTGCCTGATAAAGAACATGTACATTTCATTGTGCAGAGAAAAAATCCAGGTTAGTTGACAACATTAACAGTATCACTGAATACTGAATCAAAAATGTAAGTCCACCAGGTAACTGTTCAAACTGTGATGGTGGCAAGGAAAAAGAAAAGTATCGGTTCACTAGAAAACATACCTCAGTGGTTTCCCTTCGAGTTTCCTTTTTCCTTCCATTTGCATCTGAACCTTCACTAGATCTGTTGGGTTGGCTAGAAATTGGCCAATAACACCAGCCATCATCCCTCCAATGACTGATTTCCTAATTGCAAAAGGAGATGTGTTTTCTTTTAAAAGCTGCCAGGGATTTCAACGTACTTTATAGCGAGTTAACACAAAGCTAGCACAAAGCCCAGGATGAGGGTTTAAAACAAAGGGTGGACCCAGATACATGCAAAGAAAGAAAGTACATAGTTTGATTGTATATGGCAGGGCTAGTGGGCCACAAGAACTGAAATAAAAATCTGAAGCTTCAAGCCTCACATGCCCTGAAATCCACAGGGAAGGGGCAGCTGTCTTAAGGACACACACACCTGAACAGATAATTTAACTCTAGTTTAATTCTGACTGTAGTGGAATAAAAACAGCAAAGATACAATCCTCCTTACAGCTAAGACTGGTAAGCCAAATTGCAAAAACTACTAGCTTAAGTAGTCTCCCAAAAGAAGGCGAGTGAAACATTTCTCTTTCGAAAGAAACTTTCCATTGCTAAACATATCTTTCCCTTCCCAGCTCATCCATCATGAGCAAGACTAGACTGAATGATTATAATCACACAGAAGAAGCAGGGCCTATGGATCAGACATTTAAAATGTTTAACAAGCTGTGTATGCAACTCAAAGGGCTATCGTAGCTTATATTTCCTTTTAGTTTAGTAAGGTTAGTTTGATTAATTCCCCTGATTACTGATGAGGCTGAACATTTTTATATTTTCAATGAACATTTATATTCCTTTTTTGGGGGGAAACCACCAATATCCTTTCCTTATTTTTCCACTGTGTTCACTTGATGGTTTTATTGATTTGCTTGTTAGGTGATCTTTACAGGAAGTTAATTTTTATGTCTTTGTCACAAGTGATAGACACCTGTGTTCATTACCTTTTCTACAGCAAAACAAAGGCTTCAAATAGGTCTGACTTCTACAATCAGGAAACGGAAGGAAAAGCAAGTGAAAACCTTGCTTCAGCTACACAGAAGGAGAGTGAGAATTTGACCCAGAAGTCCAGGATTCCTCCACAACCAGGGAGAAAGAAGGCAGTCACTCCAAGTTGTGGAAGTCTCTGGTGTTCAGAGCAGCAATGACATGATTATGGCATGAGCCTCAGAGAGAGTCACACATGAAGAAGTACATTACAGTAGGGACGCCCCTGAGTGGAGAGGAAGTCTAGACGTGGTGAGTTTGCTCATGAGCCACACCCACGGATGGGGAGCTCAGTCACTGGCAGAGCATAAAAGAAGGTCAGTAGCCCGAGCTCTGTCTCAGTGTGGTGCTCTGCTCTTAGCAACACTGAGGACCAAGACTGGGTGCTTACTGTGAAGGGGCCAGCAAAGTCACCAGGATGGGGCTTATGCATGACAAGAGATACTGAGCCCCTCGACCTGGATTTCCAAAAGGTCAAAGATGGAGGTGACTCAATGGACCAGCAGAGACACTACATATCAAAGGAGACAGGGATTTGGTACATTCTGACACATTCTTCACTCTTACCTTGGAGAATGAAGCATGTTAGTTTAATACTTTATGTGTTTATGTCCTCCATTATTAGGCAGTTTTCCAAGCTCCTAAATTTATAATCCAAACTTCATAAAATGAGAATATTCTAAAGTACTACAATTCGCTAAACCAAGGCTTGTTTGGAGAAGACATGTACTCACAGAATACAGATTTTTCTTAGGCTCCAAAATAATTTAAAAAACCCAAACAAAGTCCCATAGGACACTTGCCATCTTCCATAGTCATAGAATTGGCAAATCCATAGCCCTATATTTTTTTTTAAAGAAGTTTAAATCAGCTATAGCAAATACCAAGAGGAAATTTCAATGGCTTGAAACAAGCAAAAATTTTGCTTAAGTCTAGAAACTTAAAGATTGTACTGTTCATTTCTATTTAACAGGACTGACACAAAACAGAAATAATGGTTTACTTCCTTGAGACAGGCTCAAAGAACTGGATCATACATACACAAACTTCTAACAATATAAAAGCTACACCCAGAAAGAAAAAAAAGGACATTAATCAGGGGTTTCCTCTCTGGAGGAAAAGATATTATTTTGTTTATTCTTGTCTGGCTTTTTTCTAACATTATATTTTTTCATTTAGAAATTTAGTTCTGAGCTCAATGATACTCAAATAAAATCTAGGTATACAGGTAAGCCAAATGGATTAAACATAAAGAATTTTAAGGATTTTACCAGATACATCAAGCCTTGAGCTTCCAAAGTGAATCATTAAAATAGCATTTCTAGAATATAGAATATTTTTTGATTGTATATATAACCATTAAAATACACCATCCAAGCAGGTGTGGCCAACCTACCTTCTTTTTCCTCTCTATTTTAATGTTCATGTAAAAATATTTAAAAAGTTTTGTTATTTATATATACTATACTATGTATTTCACAGGTAAACCAAGACAATTCCTCTTCACTTAAAATGCTGAGGGCAAAAGGAAAGAGAGGGTTTAGGCTGAACTTGCCTGAAACTTAATGTATAATAATTCTGTTCACCAAACCCAATTGGTATTAATAAAAAAGTAACTGACATTTGGTGAGATCAGGTGTATTCAGGGTGGTATGGCTGTAGATAAATGACTGATATTTGAAAAACAAATGGTGTTCCCTCACATTTTTAACATTCAAATAAAAATATTGCTCTTTATGCACAGTTCATATATTTACATGCTTTATGTCTATACACACTGGGCAGTAAGTAAATGCCCAATTGTTTGGATTTAGATTATAATTACTTATGGTTTTCACTTAGAATGCAAGAAAACCTTAATATAAAAATTAATTTAAAATTATAATACATAAATCTCACAGGTAAATGCGAATGGTTTGATAGTGTACAGTGTTATTATTCAAAGCAAAACTTACCAAAGGGGATAATGCTCATCTTCATTTTTGCCAAACACAACCTCTCGGAGATGTTCGTAAGTGACCATCCGACCTCCAGAGTACACTGTAAAACAGTTCGCAAAAAGGCAAATTCAGCTCTGTGCTTCACAACCAAGAGGGCAATCTGACCCAGCCATGCCTCTCTGAGCTCCTGACACAGAGGCTTTTTGGTATTTCTCCAGCTGGGGTGCGGTCCCATAGGTCTCAGGCCTTTCTCCTCACTGTCTGATATCTCTAGAGTAGATTCTTCTCTGCTTTGTTAACTCTCCTGTATCTTTCAGGACTCAACTTAAAGAATATGTTTTTCAGGGCCAGAGGGTTAGCTCAGTGGTTCTGGCACCTGCCTCGCAAGCGCAAGGTCCTGAGTTCGATCCCCGGTAACCACATATAATGCTGGGTATGGAGACACGCCCACCAACAATCAACGCCGCATACCACAATGCCGGACGTGGTGGCTCATGCCTGTAATCCCAGCACTCGGGAGGCAGAGACACAAGGATTGCTGAGTTTTCAGTGGCTTGCCTGGGCACCATAGTGAGGCTCAGGGCCAGCCTGAACTACAAATCAAGACCCTGTCTCAAAAAGAAAAAAGAAAAAAGAAAAAAAAAAAAAGAATATGTTTTTCAGAGAGTACTCGCTAGCTTTCCCCTGATGTTCTAGGGCAGCACAATGTACTCACCGGTTATGGCTTGTGTCTAGATGTCCCCTGAAAGCCTCATGGAGTCATAGGTGAGGCTTTTTCAGAGGCAGCAGGATCTAGAATATGTGATGCTAGAGTTGATTCATGGTGCAATGGTAGGATCAAGGGCACTAGGATGAAGGGTGTTAGTGCTATCCACCCTAAAAGTCTAGATGGGCAGATAGACGCTGTTAAAGTTCCTTGGTGCTTTGCTACTCTCTCTCCATTGTGAACTATTCTCCACTAAGCCACCCTGCCTTAGACCCAGCCATCCAATTATGGACTGAAACCTCTACAAACTATGAACTATATAACCCTTTTCTCTTCTAACTTGTGGATGTTGGGTACTTTGTCTCAGCAGTGAGAGAAAAGTAACTAAGACACTAACATAGCAACGAGCAAACTGATTAGCAATCAAGTCAATCTTGTTCCGTTAGACAAGGAGATTCTACGAGCCATTCTGTGTGTCTGTATTATGTCAAAGACCTTGGTTCATAGCTAGGTACACAACAAGGATTTTCACTGAATAAACATTCATAATATTTTTGGAGAATTTATTACATTGACATAATTTATTTCAGTCAAGTCGATTTATTTCAGTCAAATATCAAATGTGTGAAATGAAACCTATAGCTAATGTATGATGGTCAGAAAAAATATGAAAGGAAGAAAAACTTGAACAATAACAGGAGACAAATATTCTAAAAGATGGTACATCAACTTACTAAAATCAACCCATGGTATTCACTCATCAGACCTTTACTTAATATTTCAGGAAGTTTAATTTTGTATCTTAAGATAATCAAAATATATGAAGCACAAAACAGTAATTGTCTCTGCATGATTCTGGCTAGTTACTGATCTTTAAGACTATTAAGCCAGTAAATATTAGAACTTGGCACTTTTCTGCCCCAAGGTCCCGGCATGGCCTGGGAAGCATGAAGGTAGAGGAGAAAGAATCACACCTGTCTAAACTCCTTATGAAGCCAAATTTGTTGCTCCTTCCTACAAGCTGAGAAGTTAGCAGTTTTCAGTTCTGTGAGTGCCACTTGGGGAGCAGAGCAGGAAGCTTCCATTGGCCTAGCTGTTACTGTCTGGCCATAGTTACTATGAATGCTTCCCAGACCCAGTTAGGCAGGAGTCACCTGCGTCCCATTTAGCCTGTGGCTAAAGTTGGCTTAAACAAGAGATGGCTGTTCTCATTCGCACAGTCTGGCTCTGGTGTATAGTGTACAGATTCATGAGACTTGGCACTGTGTTAAACAGGTAGTTTTCAAAGAGCATAAACACATTAGGGGTGGAGGGAAATGGTATCAATTCTTAGACCTTTAAAATATTTTACTATGAAAAATTTCAGGTGTACAGAAACGGAAATTATATTACAACTCACTTTGTATCTAACATTAAGATTATCAGTTGCTAACACTGTTGCTCCATGTGCTTCTCATTTCCTTTATTTTAATTACCTCCTTGCTTCACAGATATCACAACAGTTCAGCCCCCAATACTTCAGTAGGAATTATAAATACATAAGCAGTAACTCCTTAACAACAACTGGTAGTTCTTTTTTTTTTCTTCCCAAAAGACCATACAGTGGTTAGTTTTGGATATAACTAAAAAGCAGAGGAGACAAACACAGAGATCATAACAAACTTACCAGCTAGAATCAAGATAAATACCTACGTGTCTGTAAATGGCGGGGGTCACTCCTTGCCAGAGCTTTAGAAAGCCTTCCTCCTGGACGATTCCCAGGGCTGTGCGCACCATGCCCCTATAGGGGGCAGAGTCCCTTACACTGTCTCCCAGCCGAGCAAGAGCAGCTTCTCCTTGCATCTGGAGTCGAGTTTTTGTGAGATCTAGGGGAAAGGTTGCTAACAAGAAAGAACAAATGAGAGGGAAACCCCCACAACATTCAGAGAAGCAGACAAAAATTCTAAAAGCCCAGGACTGATAGTTTAGAATCATTTGATTCTCATGCACTCATTCAACAGTAAAGAGAAAAAAAAAAAGGGATGCTTACATTTTTATTCAAGTTCAGACTAAAATCTACTCTAAAACTTCGCCTTCCAATGAGAAATAAAGCATCCGTTTTCTGTTGGATGTCCCTTACTGAGCCATGCTGTTTAAGATCTAACTTTAGAAACTGTGCTATATATTCTTGAGACCTACAATAAAACAAAATAAAGCTGAATTCTATAATTTCATGGGTGACTTTCACATGCCCATGAGTCACACACCTGATGTTTGTGGTATAGAAGATACAAAGGATGTTATAACATTTTCATTCATATACAAGAATAATATGCTCAATATTCCTTCATTTACGACAAGTAGTGAATTGCTTTTCCGGTCCTGTTTTGCTTTAGACCTTCTAAAAGTATTTGAAAAAAAAGCCTGTTTATATTCTGAATTATAGATAGATCTTTTATTGTCAAATAGTTAACCAGCTACCTTATGCACATAAGGAACACCCAGTTCTTAACTGTATACATATAATGTCCTGAATAACTGAAATGATGACATTCAGACAAGTCTGTGAACCTTACTGACATTATGTAAGACTTTCCAATGAGCACAGCTTTTCTAAGAGAAAACAGAACAAGGACAGGGCAAAGAATATTAACTCTCACTACTTGCTTTGGAAAGTTAATATCTTGCCAATAGTTACCCTAAAACAGAAGTAGATTGTATGCAGAGACTTCAATTTTTTATTGTATATAAACCATAAAAAACCCTGAAGAAATAGAAACCTCTGTTTAAACCCAAATGTTACCTCTGAAGCTAATTTTTTTTTTTGCTTTCTTCTTGGTTACTTAATATTTCAAGTTCTGATCCTGAATCAATTTGTACTCAAAACAGGGAATAGTTTAGTTCCTTGGCCTCCCATCCATACTCCCCACACAACTCTCTGTGTGAGGCTCTAACCAGAGGACTACTCTTGTGTGAAAGCCATTGAGTCCTAGGAGAGACACCAGTTAAAAAAAAAAATCTGGAGGGCTGGGGATTTAGCTCAGTGGTGCCACCGCCTGTCTTGCCAGCACACGATTGTGAGTTTGATCCCTGGTACCCCCCCCCCCCCCCCCGCCAAGACCCTAAAAAAACCTGGAAATACATCTGTTAGTCATCTGATTTTAGATTTTTTTTTGGATGCTTAAAACTTGGTTTAGTAAGAACAATAAAAGTAAAAATTTTCCATCAGCTTTGAGAGTAGATAGAAAAGTTGAGAAGCCAATGAGCAACAGTGGAAGACTTTGGGCCCAAAACAACAGAACATATGCCTGCTGTGGGAGAAACAGAAAATACAATCATATTAGAATAGCAGCGGCATGTATTTACAAATGACTAGTGCATCAGTTTTTGATGAGCAAGGAAATGTACAAGTATTCTTGAAATACACAGGTCGCACACTCTACTTGCAATCCCCAGGAAGAAAGACCACCACTTTAGGTGGTCTTTGAAAGTTTTCCCTGACTCACTTAGGCGGGTCTATGCTCTTATGAGATCTAAAAATAGCTTCATCATAATAAGCAGCACGTTGTAATTGTCTTTCTCTGCATGGCTTCCTAGCAACCTGGAAGAAGGTCAGATCATGGCTCTTTCAACCACACTGCCTCAGCCCTAGTCTGGCAGTCATTATAATCAGGTCACACTCAGTAGGTACCCTGCCTCAGATTTAGCATTTATATATTCTTGACTTCTCAGTATCTTTCCTTTTTTTTTTTTTTTTTTTGAGGCAGGATCTCCCTGATTTCTGGCAATCTTCCTGCCTCAGCCTCCTGAGTGCAGAGATTACAGGCACACAATACCGCACCTGGCTCGGTAGGCAACCTTAAGGCAAATATGATATGGGTGTGTTCAACTCAGAGAGGACAGGTAGCTTGTGGACGGTAAGGAGCTGCTCAGCAATGAATGTTTAATCGCTGAAGCCCCATAAGGAAGGTCCACATCTTGGATCTGGAGAGGACTGCAGGAGAGGGTGGAGAAGTTTCCACTGGACACAGAAGCACACCGGAGGGCTCTGCGGACTCGAAAGCGGGCGGGTCTGCAGGGACCTGGGCAATCTGCCTGCTCCAGCCTCCCCTGTCCAGGAGCGAGGCCCAGGCTGCCACATCCTTCTCTCCCACCTTGTCCATCCATTCAATCTTATCCATCTCTCCACCACTCCCTCCCTCCATCCCTTCATCCCACTGTACATTCCTCCACCCCTCCATCCTTCCTGCGATCCATCCTTTCACCTCTCCATCCCTTGATCCTTCCCTCTATCTTCCCTTTTCACCTCTCCTTCCTTCTGACTCTCCCTCCCTTCATCCATTCTTCCTTCCTTCCATCCTCCCTTCCACCCACCCCTGCATTCTACCACCCATCCCTCCCTCGGGTTATCCCTCCATCCTTCTCCACCCCGCCCCCATCCCTCCCGAGAAGCGGCGGTCCCCTGCCGGAAGCCCTACCTAGCTCGGCCACAGTGGCCGCGCAGCCTGACAGCAGGAATTTGCTCGCCCGAGGCCATCGCTGCGTGAGCGGCGATGGCGAGTCTTCGTCTTTTGGGACGGACATCTAGCGAGGTGGAGCAGCGGCGCGAGTCAACTGGCCAGCGGGCGCCGAGGGACATCGCTTCTCGCCGCTGCTGTCAGAGGAGAGGTCCTGCGCGGTGCCCGGACCCCGGAGCCTTCTGGGAGATGGAGTCCACAGACCGAGCACTACGGGGGGGAGGTGGTTGGCAGGGAGGATTCTGCGCTTGCGCACTCGCGGGGCTGGGAGGTCCGCTGTCCACGGAAATCGCTAAAAGAAGCGGAAGTGGGCGGGAGTGCGCAAGATGCTGCAGACGTCCAGGTATCTGTGGAGCGGCGGAAGGGTAGCAGGGCGCTCGGGTGGCTGCGGGTAGTGCGGTAAGACTGAGTATGCCGGGACAAGACTGTCTTCGTTTCCCCGAATCTGGGAGGATTTTGGGGGACCTGGACCCGGGAGTCGCCGTAGTGGTAGCGCTCTTGACTGGAATCGCGCTGCTCGTGGTCCTGAGGCGCAGAGGCCCGCGCCGACCCCCGTGCGCCGCGGGCTGGATCCCCTGGGTGGGCGCCGGGCTGCGGTTCGGGAAGGCCCCGCTGGAGTTTCTCGAGCAGGCCCAGGCCCAGGTAGGTGCGGGCAGGGGCCTTCGGAGGAAAGGGTGTTGACAATGGAAGAAAGGGCAGGACACTGGGAACACACTTGTAGTCTATTCATTCCTCTGCTGAAGGTCAGCAACCTTTTCCACGCCAGGTTTGGGGAAAGATGCGAAGTCCCGTGGGGAGGAGGGGATGAAAAAAATTATATACATATACCAACTTCCCACGAGGAATGTGGTCTTTATGCACTGAAAACAGGCACCAAAAGATAAAAATTTAGTTAAGAAATAAACTTCAGTTTGCTTCTGCCTTATTGGAAGCAGAGATTAACTTTTAAGTGCTAATTACTTTTGCAGAGTTAAATTCTAAGTGCGCATATGTTAATAAATGCTTGCAAGAGTTCAGAAAGACAGAAGTGTAGTACTATTGGAATTTGTGAAAGTAAATAATAAATTTGTACCACCAAATGGCTTTATCACCAGGATATTGTGAAAATTATTTGCAAAGCTGGTCTTTACAAATCGGGGCATTGTACTTTCTGCTGGTATTTTTACTGTTGACAAGGAGCCTGTATTTTCACTGCACCCTGAAGATGTTAGGAATCATTGTTAGAATAGATGTTTTTGACCTTAGGGAGTCTTTCCAGTGGGGAGCACTTTTGGAAACATATATTAGCCTTTTCATTTGGGGAGGGCAGTGGAGTTGGCTACCGAGGATCAAACTCAGGACTTTGCACTTGACAGGCAGGCCTGGTGCCACTGAGCTAAATCCTGTCGAGCCTTTATTTTTTTATTTTTTTATTTTTTTTTGAGACAGGGTCTCGCTTTGTAGTTCAGGCTGGCTCTGAGCTCACTATGTAGCCTAGGCAAGCCTGGAACTCAGCAATCCTCCTGTCTCTGCCTCCCAAGTGCTGGGATTACAGGCGTGAGCCACCACACCCGGCACTGAACCTTTTAATTTTTTAATCCAATTTCCAGCACCAAGATTTTGTGGTATTTGTTATCTAATAAATCTACGTGATTTAGTATGTGTTGTATTACAGTACTTTCTAAACTGACACATTCTCTTAATACTTTCTTAGCTAATTAACCCAATTTACAGAATAATCTTATTCACAGTTTTATTAAATATAGTACTGATCATTTGTATTGAAAATCTTAAGATTTCAGTGTTCAGTTGGTTTTAAGTTGGAGACTTCTAAAGAGAACTAAGATGACAAAGCAACTCAAATGTTCTGTCAGAAATAAAACACTTTAAAAATGTAGTGTGTATTATTTTGGCTTTATTTTCTGTACAAACTATCTATTAAACAATGGAATAATACTATTTTATTTACTTTCCCATTTAACACTGAATGTGAATAATTTTGCCAGGTCAGTAAGTATGGCTGTTTTTATCACTAAAGAATAGTTTACTTAAATCATCAGTTGGTATATAGGTTGTTGCCAACTTTTTAAAAAATTTCAATCGTGCTTTGATGTCCATTCTTGCATGTATATGTCATTGTCCATTTTGTATTTACCTGCTTGTTTCCTCAAAATAAATTCTTAAAAGTAGAATTTCACACTTAAGTTGTATATGTTATTGCATTATCTTTTACCCTCCCTTGAGTGTGAGGAGCTGCCTGACTTCTCATATTTTAGCCTGCACTGGCTCCTGTAACTTTTGTAACTTTTGCTAGCCTGATAAATGAAAAAAAGCTCTGTTCAAAGGAAATGTTCCTTTTTTTTTTTTTGAGACAGGGTCTTGCTTTGTAGTTCAGGCTGTCTCTGAGCTCACTATGTAGCTCAGGCAAGCTTCAAACTCAGCAATCCTTCTGCCTGTGCTTCCCAAGTGCTGGGATGACAGGCTTGAGCCACCAAGCCTGGCATCTGTGATATGTGGTACTAATTACTGGTGGGCATGAATTACCATGCCTGGTATTGTTGTATGTGGTTACCAGGGATGGAACCAGGGACTTTGTGCTTGCTAGGCAGGCGCCAAAACCACTGAGCTAAATCTCCGGCCCAAAGGAAATGTTCCTTTGTTCACCATGGGCCCATACTTTGAAAACTCAAACCTTAAACCTAACCCATGGCTTAGAAATGCTCACTAACATTCTCTGTATTTATGTTTTATTGCAGTATGGACCAATATTTACAGTCTTTGCCATGGGAAAACGGATGACCTTTGTTACTGAAGAAGAGGGAATCAATGTGTTTCTCAAAGCCAAAGAAATCAATTTTGAACTAGCAGTGCAACATATTGTTTACCATGCAGGTAAAGAATAGTTTCTGCTATTCAATTGAAGTAAAACATTGGGACCCAAAGGTAGTTTCAGGTAAAAATTACATCTTCAGTCCATTGAGAATGAAATGATGAGAGCCCATTATTTTATTCTTTTTCAATTTTTATTCTAATACCAGGGATTGAGGCCAGGACTTCTGCACTGAGCTACATTTCCTTCTTTTCAAAATTTTCTTTTTCTTTTGAGGTAGGGTCTTGCAAAGTTTCTGAGGCTAGATTTGAACTTAGGCTTCTTCTGCCTTAGCCACCACAGAGGCCTGGGATTACAGGTGTGCACGTTTTTTTTGTTGTTGTTGTTCTGGAAAGAGTGTGTGAGGGTTGAAAAGCTGATTATTGGCAGTGGAATACATTTAGATTTCAAGTAGATGTGCTAACAAGATGGGATTTCTCACTGAGAAATATATCTTGAGAGAATATTAGAAATCTGTAGCTCGTTACAGCACCCACAGCGCTGCTCCTGTGTCTACAGGCTACAGTTTGTGGCTTGATTCTCTGTTGTGACTCTGCTTCCTGCAAGTTGGATTCCCCTGCTTAGAAAACCCGATAGTGTGCTTTTGTCTAAGCGATGCTACTGAGCTACAATCCCAGTCCTTGTGGGGTTTCCTGACATTTCCGCAGAGGGCTGGGGAGGTGAGTCAGCCCTGACTTACCCATTCACGAGTTCTCTCTCTAATGTAGGGACTGCTGGTGGCGTTGGAGTGTCCTGCTATGTGTGCATCTGGCTTTTTCCCTTCCAGGCTGGGACGAGTGAGCTGAACCCAGTGCCCTCTGTACCCTTCCTCTGGATTCACACTTGGCTTCTAACTCTGTGGCTTCTTTTTCTCTGCCTCCTTTTTGTTCTTCTTAGGCTCCTGAGTTCTTTTTCATGTAGGCTCTCATGCATCTCTTGCCATTGAAAGAAAAAAAACTTCTGCTCAAGTCTGTCGTTGACTAATACCACAATTATTTTTTTTCTTGGTTGCATGCAGATCTCAACATGTTGGTTAAATTCTCTCAAGGGTCTTCTGTATTTAAATATGTCTGTTTAACAGAAGAAATATATGGTCATGAGCTCTGGAACCAACTTCTCATCCCTCCCCATGTTCTCCCGCTGCAGAGAAGATTCCAATATGTGTTCATTGATTTGTACAGCATTAATACACAGAATCTACACATAATAAAAAGAGGAATAGAAAATTAAAAACTAGTCTTTAGAAAAGTCACATCAAAGACAATAAAACAAGATAAATTAATTAAAAAAATAACCGTATACTCCCACCACCTCAGTCTAACCAGACATGTGTATAGTGGAGGAAACATGAATACCAAAATAAAGGAAATGGTGGGGTCGGAGTCACTCATGGCTAGGAAAGGTTTCTTGGTGGAAGTAATATGCAAGAAGCGCCTTGAAGAATAAATAGAAATTAGCAGGCTGCATTAGGGCTGATGGGTGTTGGGGTATGGGGTGAGGCCTGGGGTGGTAAAGGGAAAATGTTTTGAGCATCCAGAATAGATTCTCAAAATACTGGGGAGCGTGAAACTATGTATTTTCAGTAGACCTAGAACATGGCTTTGGAGGAGGAAGGAGCCGGCAATGCTGACACTCTAAATGACTTATTTATACATCATCCCATAAAGCTAATTACCGTCTAGATTTTAGTAGCTCCCAAAGTAGTTGAATTTTTGTCCATTTTATTTGCAGGAAGTGAATTTTTGTTCTGTGAAGATACTGGGAAAGATCCTTACTGATCTGGTGAGGCTAGCCATATAATGACCACTTCTAGGGGCTGTGACTTATTTTGAAAATAGTTTTTTTTTGTTTATAGCATCGATTCCAAAGAATATCTTTCTCACACTGCATGAAAAGATGTATATTACAATGAAAGGGAAAATGGGAACTTTCAACCTGGATCAATTCACAGGAAGGCTGAATGAAGAATTCCACGAACAACTCGAAGATTTAGGCCCCCATGGGACAATGGACCTGATTGGTTTAGTGAGGTAACTCAGTGCTTTAATATCACTTAACCTTGCTTCACAAATTACCTGGCAGATTAATAGAGTCTACTAACTAGGTTATCAAATGTTTTCTCTAAATCTTTTAAATTCTAATTAACAGGCAGTTCCATTTCTGTTTCAGGGTACCCAAAGAAGCCAATACAGTCATTTCCGTAGAGTCCACCTATGTAATTTCCCTTAGTCTTGCCAATGACTGTGTGTGTTCTACATGGATTTATCTTACCTATATCACCACCCACCTACCATCCAATTTGTGTTCCGTAGGATGGAGACAGATGGTGGGGACAAGGAGAGAATGGAATCACTGTGTGGTGACAGAGGTCCACAGAGGGCAGCTGAGGCCCAGCCCCAGTGGGGCTCGGGGCTGAGTCCTTGGGCTGTCCTGGCAGGGAGATCCCAAGAGATGGGAGACCTATGGAGGGAACGGGAGAGAGCAGCCATGTCCCAAAGCTTTCTGGAGAAGTTAAAGGCAGGGCATGAGATCCTGAGAAAAACTCTACATGAGCATAAAGCAGTTTTTGAAAGTATCATCACCTGAAGCACCTTTCTACACCGCCCCAGCTCTGAAACCTAGAAGGTCTAGTTCAGCCGCTGAGGTTTGAAACTGCATGTCGACTAATGTGGTATTAGAGGTGGTGTTTGGGGGCAAAGCAGAAATAACTGAGCCAACTTAAAATCTGCCAGAGCATACCCCATATCTATAAGAGAAGCAAACTAGTTCCTGGATAATTTGGGGAGGAGAACCTGAAGGAAAGTAAATATATTGATATAAAAGTAGTTATTTTTGAATATTGACTATTCTGGACAACCTTTGATACTTTTCTAAAGTATGCCTTAGTGATGACTTTATTCACATACAGTAAAAATTCCTGATAAGTACAATATTTCTATATGCACTAGTTTGAATATGTGGGACCCTGTAAGAACAGGAACTTCATGACTGATGCTGCCTTTGCTTCTCTTTTTGTTCATTGTTTTTTTGCTCCCTGTAGCCATGGGTCTTTACCTTAGTTGTCATTAGTATTTTCTAAATGAATGCTTGTTGAACTTAATGAATCAGTTTATTTCTGTTTATCTTCATATTTGTGAGCATATGTTTGCTTAGAAAGGATTTTTAAATCTTTAGGTGAATAAAACCACAACTTCAGTTCTCCCCTGATTATTTGACCACAGTTAGCAAATATTAAGAACCCTGGAGCGGCCGGAAATTTAGCTCAGTGGTTCCAGCACCTGCCTAGTAAGCCCAAGGTCCCTGGTTCAATCCCCTGTAACCACATATAACATTATTGGGCGTGGTGACTCACACCCACCAGCAATCAGTACCACATACCACAGTGCCCAGTGTGATGGTTCACGCCTGTAATCCCAGCACTCAGGAAGCAGAGGCAGGAGGATTGCTGAGTTCCAGGCTTGCCTGGGCTACATAGTGAGCTCAGGGCCAGCCTGAACTACAAAGCAAGACCCTGTCTCAAAAAAAAAAAAAGGAAGCCTGGAGCCGGGCTTTTCCCAGAGTCGGCTCCATGTTATCAGCCCACAGTTGGTTACTCTGGTCCATTGCTTCTCTTGTGTCTCATGGCTTCTCCTTTGGCCACAGTTTCTGAGCTGTGTATTTCTGTCCTTACAGGCACCTCCTTTATCCAGTCACGGTGAATGTACTTTTTAAGAAAGGCCTGTTTCTGTCACACAAGAGGAAAATCGAGGACTTGCACGAGCACTTTCAAATTTATGATGAGGGTTTTGAATACGGATCCCAGATGCCAGAGTGGCTGCTAAGGTGGGGTTGTGTCTGTCATTGACCCGCTGGCCCTGCTCCCCTCAGCATTCTGCACCGCCTGGCTCCCTCACAGGGGGATGGACGCCAGCTCACGTGGGAGAGAAGTGATTCTGGTCACCTTTGTGGTTTCTTGGTGCATAGATGGGAACTGAAGAGAGAGTGCTTCCTGCCCTTTCCGTTTCTCATGAACGAAATGAAAGAAAACAGAGCAGGGCCAAGAATTCACTCCCAGCCCTTCCCCCTGTCCGCAGCTGGCTCGGAATGCTTGTGAAATGGTTCAGATAACAGTATGGTGTTTTGATCTCCTGGAGGGTGCTTGACGTGTTGGCCCTTTCAGATTGTATGACTGACAAATAGTCGCGATCCGAGTCTTGTGGATGCGGCTCAAGAAGCCCAGGCTTGTGCTGTGGGAGAGCTGTTTCACCAGCCGCACACTGCAGGCCTCCCTGTGTGTCCCTGCGAGGGCCCAGGGGCAAACACACCCCTGCCTGGGCCTATTCCTAGGCACCCCCCATCTCTGCGAGGGCTTCGTGCTTATCTGTCATCATCGCCTACAGACCCTCTTCTTGTACTCACCATGGAGATGGTGATTTTGGCTTGTCTTCAACAGTGGCTGCTGCTCAGAAAGGATTGGAAGCCGGGAGCCACTTTGCCCGGCTTCATGCGGTAGCTGGTGCCATGCTGGGTTTCCATGCTTCCCAGCTGACAGTAGCCACGGCAGAAGGAAACCGAGCCAGTCGGTGTCGCCTGTGTTCGTACTCAGCCCACTCCCCTAGGAGAGCAGGCGTTTACTCACAGAAGACACTGGGATGCGGTGCCCCGACCCCTCTGCTGTCCCTCTAGAGTTCCGAAGGGAGTTCTGCAGGGAGACCTCCAGAAAACTGTCCGAAAGTGATGACAAGATGCAGGGAAAGAATTTTAAGTGCGCAGACTCCCCCTGTATGCCTGACTTGTTCTTCCCAACACACTTTCCTTTTCATTTCTGCCCATCATTTTATTTTCTCAAACAGAAACTGGTCCAAATCCAAAAGGTGGCTCCTGGCGCTGTTTGAGGAAATCGTGCCACATATCAGAGCCTCCAAACTCAAAAAGGACGACTCAGTGGTGAGTGTCCCTTTGCATCTTTGTTGACATGTCTGTGAAGACAGTAGTGAAGTGTGACAGAAGGAGGGTTTGCTGAGACGGAGCCTGACCGGACCCCGTCTCTGTGGCCCCAGTCACACATGTCCTTTGTTACTAGTGGTGCAGCTGTCCACGAGTCTGCAGCAGCCTGTACTCTGCTCCGTGAGAATGGAAGGTACACGATCTTTCATTTGTATCATCTGACCCGTGGCCACGGTCCAACCGTACTTACTTCTTTTACACAGACATTAATCCAAGCAGTGCTGGACGTGGTGGAGGGGGAAGTGGACAGCTACAGTGCGAGCTACAGTGCGAGCTACGCGCTCCTTTTGCTGTGGGCCTCTCTGTCCAACACCATCCCTGTGAGTACACAGTCACGTGCGGTGCGGCGTCTGTCATGTTCTCTTGTGTTTTCTTCACCCCCTTATTGTGCAGAGAGAAAAAGACTCAGTTGTGAGATAAAAAGCAATGTCTGCCAGCGTCAGCCCACGGGAGGCAGGGCAGTGCCAGCCAGGGAGGAGCTGGCCCTGGGCCCCGGTCCCTTGGTCTAGCAGAGGAAGCCTTCGCCGGGCACAGAGTGCTCTGTGGTGGTGCCGCACATCAGCTGGGCTCGGCGGCCCCTGGTCAGTAAAGAAGTAGGGGAGTGGACGCTTTGAGACAGTCGTCTTTACAGCCAGACACCAGCCAGGGCTGTGGGGTGTCATGGTGGCAACTTAAATCTCCGTGACTGGTGGCAAGAGAATGGACACAAAACTGCCATTGTAGGCCTGGGACCTGGGACTCGCTGATCTACATGGTTCCATTGCTCTGCAAAGTTCAGAGGGTTCCATAGATGAGCTCAACAGGTGACCAGTGCCCATGAGCTGCTCTTCCTGTCACCAGACCTCGGTTCTGACTTCCCCAGAGAGGGGCTGATGACACTGGGACTTGCTGTGAATCTAAAGACAGCAGAGGCTTTTAACAACTTCCTTTCCTTCCCTTTTTCTCTCTTCCTCTCCCGTCTCTCTCCCCTATTATCCTCTGCTTTTCTAGTACTGGGGCTTTCGCACTGACCACACCATCAACCTTTTATTTTTCTGAGACAAGGTCTCACTAAGTTGCCCAGCCTGGGCTCAAACTTGGAACCCTGCTGCCTCAGCCTCCCAGTGAGCTGGGACCACCGGCATGCACCACTAAGCCTGACTAAAACCAGTTGTTTTAAAGCTACCCTAAGCTAGAATAGAACCACAAGATTTATTGCCTCTTCTCTTCTATCCACACCAGTTTGTTGGGTCAGAAGGTTCTCACATTAACTTAGCTGTTCCCTCTGTCATGGGAAATCAAAGGGTAACCCTTTTTATGTATTTGTTATCTACTGAGCAAAAGCATTTGATCTATCTCTAGTGAAAAATGTGGCCATTTTCCCCCTTTATTTCTAACAAGGAAAATATTTTTAGGATTAATTTTTCTCACTTCCCTTTCAGAAGACTTAGTACCTTGGTTTCCTATAACCTGTCGTAAAATTTATTAGGTAAGGAGCAGAGTAGCAATTCTGGTCCTCCGACATGTGTCACCCGTGAGACTATAACTTTCACTGGGGGTGGACAAGAACAAATCGTCTAATCCCTTTCCCTGCTTTCATGTTCTTCCAGTAAGATCCTCTGGTCTTTCCTTCAGTAGTTTTCTTGGAAACTGATTAAGCTGTGGCAAAACTGCAAAGCAAAACAGCTTCCAGAGAAGCAGCAAAGCAGCCGCTTGTGTCAGGGATTAATTGCCAAGATTTCATCTGGAAGGTCCCGGCAGGGACAAACCACAGAAAGCCCCGCTGAGCTGATTCGGAGGAAGTCAGTCCGACTTAGCTCCCAGGCTGAAAAGACTGAAACTCTTCTTCTCGGAGAGGAAGCATCTGATGATGAGCGAGAGTCCACCCTGCCAGCTCTTCCCAGCCCTGACCAGAGGGGCCTGACTTGTGCAGTGACCTCTCCAAGGCATTTAGGCTGCATAAAAAGCCAGTGCCCGGCGCTGGGCAGCAGCGGGCTGGTTGTGTGACACCTCCCTGCCTCAGCATCCCCATCAGAGAGGTGAGATGGATGCCACGACAGCAGAGCCTGGCTCTCTGGGAGAGACGCCAAGTGGCTGTGGGCGCCTGGCATGGGCCTGATGCTCAGTGCACGTTCTTCTCCTTCCCTCACTACACTCGCCCTGGTTTCCAGCGAGGATGCCTTCAGCACCCCAGGAACCGTGACTCAGGACTGCCCTGGCTTCCACTTGCCTGAGGCTCAGGGCTTGGGATGCGAGTGGCATCCCTGTCCTGGCTTTTGTGTCCCCCACTGCTGCTGAAGCCCTGCCAGGGCACAGGCTGGCCTCAGTGGGGTCCACATGGTATCCTTACTTCTTCCTTTGTCCTGTGTCTTGGGCCTTGGGGCTCAGAGCCACGGCTTCCTGTGGGCCCACTTCTGTGCCTGAAGGTCCCCACAGCCTCAGGGTGTTTTAGTAGCCTGTCCCAAGACAGTGATTGTGACCTAGGGCATGATTTCTATGGGAATGAACTTAGAACCCACTTCTCCAGCCAGTCTCAAAGCTGGCGCTTTACCCTGTGGATCTGCTTCCTCTCCCAGGTTCTCTCCTGGGACCCGAACTCAGAACGTCCTCCACATCACGCTGCCTCAGCTCCCACAACAGTTTTGCCTGTTGCACAGCGTGTGTGCCTCCTATTCACAGCCACGGCGACAAGCCCTTGGGGCCAAAGTTCCTTTATCCATATTTGGGTTGACTACGATGAGTGCAGACCTGGCCTGGCCCAGGGCCTCCATCAGTCACTGTCCCCTCTGTTCCCTCTGTTTCCGGGCGTGTGAGGAGAGGTGTGAGATCGTGCTCAGTCCACTTTCTCCTAACCCGGCGGGGAGCACAACTTTTCTTCTCCGTGCTCCGCTGCTGTGAGGGAAATGACTGGGCTTCTGAAGCCCTGGGAGCACGTGGCCCTCTGTGCTGGGGCCCAGCTCTGGCGTGGGATCCATCCCTGGGGCACGCCCCAGCTGGTCCTGTTAGGAGCGGCAGATCCGACCCTTCCCGAATGTGAACACATTCGTCCTGGCATCTGTTGCTGCCTCCTGATTTTGTGTCTCATATAAACATTGTTCTAGCTCTTTACTCTCTTTACGTGCTTTTTCTCATTTTTAAAAAGTACTTTGGTTTTCTAAAGTAGAAAAGAGCAGATGTTTTTTAAAAAAGAGCAATCTGTTCAGAAAAGAGAGGCTGTATGGTGGGGACTTGACTCCCCTGCACAGGTGTCTATAGTTCAGATCTCTGCGTTTTTCATGAAAACGTCAGTACGTGCCCAGTTTGGGGGAGTTTCCAAACCCACAGTCAGGCGCACACCACTCTGCACTCTTCTTCTGAAAAATTTTGCACAACTTTTTGTAACTCTGTTATCATGAGTGTTTTTCCCCCAACACGAAGGCTCACTCCTCAAATGAGATTAGTCAAGTATAAGATTGTGGTTAATTAAATCTAGTAATTTAGCCCTGGGGAGAAAGGGCAGCGCGAGGAAGCAGGGAAGCGAGCCCCTCCTGGCTTCTGCATCTGTGCAGAGGGGCACAATAATGCAGTGACCCATTCCGAGAAGGTGGCGCCTGGCTCTCCTGGGTCCGGGAGCCCTCAACCAGCGGTTTGACGTTCACAGGTATTCCTGTGCACAGCTGCTCTTCCCCTGCCCACCACTGGGGGGAGCGTTGGGACCGTGCCAAGGTGTGGACCACAGTATTCCTTCCCAGAATGGACAGAACAGAAGGAAGTCGACGGACCTCAGTTACACAAAACATCACCTGAGTCACCTCGGGACTAATTTTGAAATAAATGTTTATAGCAGAAATGGAAGGGAAACTTTCTCCAGCTTCTTTCAGTGACTTTGTACAGGTTTCCTCTATTGTGAACCTCAGAAGCAAGTGCATCCACCCAGCAGGAATTTAAATGTTTAAGAAGCAGAGCAGCATAATGCTCTCTGCTGGGGAGAGAGATGGGGTCGCCTGCCCTGTCGGGGGAGAGCTGGCTGCACACGCAGCGCTAGAGCATTCGATGGGCTGGGTGTGAGAGACATGTCTCCTTGAGGGCACACTCTTAATTTAGCCTCTAGGATTTCAAGCACTGTTTACCGCTGGGTTTATTTACAATACTGATGTTTCATATGCAGGAAGTAATATTTACTGATTCATTTGTATTTTAAGGAAATGAAATCTTAAAAACTTTTTTGTTTAGATTAACTGGAAATTGAGCCCAAAGCCTTTGCACTGAGCTATACCCTTACCTTCTAACCCTCTCTACACTTTTCTTTTGTTTTATTTTGTACTGTTTTTGAGACTAATGTCTGGCTAAATTGCCCAGGCTGGGCTTGAACTTAACATCCTCCTGCCTCAGCCTCCTAGAGTGCTGGGATTATAAGTATGTATTACCACACCTGGCTGAGATTCATATTCTTAAGTGTCAGAATTTGTTGTTTCTGAATATGTAATGTATCCTTATGTAGTGTTTTGTTTTTTTTTTTTTTGCTTTTTGGAGACAGGGTCTCGCTTTGTAGTTCAGGCTGGCCCTGAGCTCACTATGGTGCCCAGGCAAGCCGCCGCGAACTCAGCAATCCTCCTGTCTCTGCCTCCCGAGTGCTGGGATGACAGGCGTTGAGCCACCACGTCCGGCATTGTGGTATGCGGTGTTGATTGCTGGTGGGCGTGAGTCTCCATGCCCAGCATTATATGTGGTTACCGGGGATCGAACTCGGTACCTTGCGCTTGCGAGGCAGGCACCGGAACCACTGAGCTAACCCTCCGGCCCGTTTATGTAGTGTTTTTTAAAAAAACTTTTCCATTTTACATGGTTTAATGTATATAAACTATAAATTATAATAGAATGAAATTATAAATTTGATCTCAAAGATACAGAACATCTCTTACTCAAAATCTAGTCCTGAGAGCTCATCTTGACTAGTGTACTTTTGAGGTTAAACATTGCCTTTGGTTCTCATATATTTATGGCTAACACCAATTTTACTTTTGATTCCCATCTAAGACATTCTTAATTTTAACATTATTTTCTCTTTTAAGATTACCTTTTGGACACTTGCATTCATCCTGTCCCACCCTGACATCCACAAGGCCATCATGGAAGGCATCTCTTCTGTGCTGGGCGGAGCAGGTACTGAACCTAAGTTACGGTAAGGCACCGGGGACATATCCAAGAACCCGTGCTCTGCACGCGTGTGCTGTGCGGGGTGCACCCTGAGTGTTCCGAAGGGCTCTTGTTTTAATGTCTCTGTCCACAAGGTGGCGCTGTTTGCAGGTGGTGGAGCCTTTATTGGCAGGTCCTTGGTCCTTGAGAGCCAGCAGCTGGAAGGCTGGTGGGGCCTGATCTCTTCCCCTTCTATTCTGCTTCCTACCCGGGGTAAGCAGTTTGCTCTGTCACATGTTCCACCATTGTCCTCTGCACCCCCAGAGCCTGAAGACAGTGTGTCTGTCCGGTCTTGGGCTGAAACTCCACTAGTTAACGTCTACAAATATGTGCGCATGCACAAAAATGTGTTCATTTATTATCTCAGAGACTTTATTATAGTAACAGAATGTAATCCCATGTTCAATACCTATACTTTCATAGAAATTTAACATAATTCAGCGGTGAACATAATTTTTTCAGTGCATAAACATAGAACACTAGAAACCAGGTAAAATTAGAGAGTTCATTATGGTCAAGTTCTCGAGAGGCTCTCTGGGCCAATGTCCTTATCTTTAGAGTGATGAAGTAGGAGCAGGAGTGATGGTGACTTGCCTGAGTTCCCTGTAATAGCCTGGCCCTTTGCTTAGGCTGGCGTGCAAGGCCGCAGTTCTGAGACTCAGGCTTTTCCCAGTGTAAAACACACAGTGTGCATGTCACAGGGCAGCACAGGAGCAGTGGAGATCCAGGCAAGTGCACCACCAAAGGGTTATTTTAAAAAATAATCTCTTGCAGTTGTTGGAGATGTGGGGATCTAGGAACTGTTGGTAGGGATTCATCGTCTGTTAGAACAAGTGTGAATAAGCCCAAGAAGAGAGCTAGGCTTCCTGCCTGTGTGTGGAAGCCAGTGTTTTAGGAACTCTTCATCCAGATCCCATGCGCAGCCATAAAATCAGGATTTGGTTTTCTCCGAACAAACAATACAAGTGCCAGATGTCTGAGGCCACTGATAGCTGTCTGTCCTACCAGAGCCTGCAGGTCCTTCCACCCCGGCCAGATCTGTGGGCGTGGAGAAGGCGACTCTGAGGCGACCCCTCCGGCCGATCCCGTGCAGTGCTGGAGCGCTGCTGAGGTCGTTCTCCACATGTTTTGCTTAGTTCCCTTCTCAGACTGGTCCATTAGAGGGCGTTCAGGCTTTTGGACTGTCTGTTTTCCTCTTCAGAAATTGTTGACATCGATGGTCTTACAGTTGGGCCAACACTTCTCCGCAGATCACAAGCTGAAAATTCAGACCAAGCATCAGACTTTCTACCAAAGAGTGTTTTGGGCCGTTAGACAGTGTCCTGCCCCTTGTATCTGTTCTCCATTGGCAAGCACACTCCACTTTATCTTCTAGTCGACAGACAAACTGAACATCTGTCTTTCAATACAGAGGGTAATACTGGTGAATAGGGAGAATCTCACATGGTTATTGTCTTAGTGGCACTGGACCTCTTTTCAGGAGACAGAAAGGGACTGGGGTATGACTTGTGCGTGTGTGGGTGGATGCAGGGTGGCACCAGCCCGCCATGTCTGTGTCTTCAGCTGCGCGCTCCTGTCCTCATCTCCGGCCTGTCTCGTCACTGCCTCTTTCAGACTCCGTCCGCCATCCAAGTTCTGCCGAAGCAGCCAGCGGAGTCTGCTTCCGAAAGGTTCGTGCTTAGGACTTGGCATCAGGACGTGGGTCTCTGAGTTTAAAATTTCTTCCTGAATCCTTTGGATCTCAGGATAAGTTTCAAGAACGGGAGCTAGAGGCTCGAAAGTGACTGCAGTGCTTAGAAGAAGCTGGTGGCTCTGGTGGGGTTTGGAGATGTGGCTGCCAGGCACCCGCTGTGGTCCCCGAGCCCTGGTGCCATCTTGGTGTCCGGGTTGTCCTCTGCTTCCCCCGTCTGTGTTCACAGCTACCGGAAGCTGCTCTTTTGGTCTTTATTTGCGACTTACACTTCTTGCTCTTCACTGACCCGCTGTTCCTCTTGCACAAAGAAATCAGTTTCCAGCAGGAGCTACATGCAGGAAACTATAACATTTTCCAAAAATAATTTTTAAAGCATCCTTTAAAAACCCTAGGTAAAGAGTAAAGCATGTTACCTCCTTGAGTAGGAAGATTTAGCATCATGAAAATGTCAGCCCTTGGTAAAGTGCTGTGCATTTAATTAACTATAATGAGAATTCTAAGGGGTTTAATTCCCTAAATGACTTTAAACTTTACACAGAAGAGTAACTGTGATATAAATAAAAAATTATCAGGTGCATAAATTAGTAAGGCCATCTTGAAGCAAACTACTAGAGCTTAGCATAAAACTACTGTAACAGAATAGGTCCCCAAGAATACGGGTTCAGGAAACACGTGGATCCATGCGACCTTTGTTCACCTTTGCCAACAAAAAGTCAGATTCATAATAGTAACTTTCAAAAGTAAAAAAAAAAAAAAAATTCTAGGAAAAACGTTATGTCTCTCTTCTGTTTTGAATCCTGGAGAGGTGAACAGGGCTCTGGATGGCTCGCACTGGCTGTGAGTGGAAAGCACCTGCCCAGCAGGGTCTGCAGGGTGGGGCCGACCTGCTGGGCTGGTCCAGCCGCTGCTGCTTCCCCTCCTTTCCCTTCCCCCCACTCCTGCTTGGATTTGCTTCTGGCTAGGACTTAGTGTTTTCCTCACAGATATTTCTATCCCACAGAAATCTGTAATAATGCACAAGTACAATGACAGAAAAGGGGGAATGCAATTTATATATAGTTTTTTCTACAAAGGAAATATTTGGCAAGTAGTCTAGAATTCTGATTTTTGTGTTGTATTTTTGAAAGGGTTTCCTGATGGGGCTGAAGCTACCTGACCCTCCGCAACTCGTCCTCACTGTGGGGCCCCAGGAGTGGCATCTTTCTGTGGCTCTTTTCCTATTCAGGAAGTCTCTGAGCACTACCCTTCAGGGGTCCATCCTGCTCTTTCTTCATTTAATTGTTCTTACTCCACTCCGCTATCAGGAAAGTCATTTTTACTCCATAAATAGGTGCCCAATAAATTCTTGTTATATGTTTTTAGATGACATAAATACAGAGTTGCTCCCACTATGTGCGGAGGACATGGGGTTCACCAATATCCCCAGATCGGCCCTGTGGCTCCTGCTCCCGGGGAGGCCCCGTCCAAACTCAGCCTCTGGGAAAAATCCCTCTCAGTGTGTCCCTGGCTGAGCTTCCTCCAAGGGTGACTTGCCTCCTTGACTTATCATTATTTCATTGTCTCTTCTCCCATCCATGCCTGTCTCTGCTTAATGCTGGGATCTTCCCACTGTTTCTTAGAAAAGAGGGAAATAACTGGTTTGGAAAAGGAAAAGATCACCAGAGTCTGAGGTCTCCTTTCCAGTTATCAAAGATCAATTTCACAGGGTTCCTTTTCAGAATTCAAACAATTGTTAAAAGAGTTTTCTTGCTTTACCCATAAGGGAGACAGCAAGTAAATCTTTATCTCACTGAAAGTCCCATGAGTCTCTAACCAGCCCTTTCTCACTCCCTATAAATGACTACAGTGGGATCGTTTGACACATGAAGCCTATTGTGAATAGATTATCTGATTCAGGACATCTGTATCCACTCTTGTTCTCCCTGTGTGAGACATGCTCAACTTTTCCAGTGAATACGGCTTTTTCTGAGAAGAAAACAGCTGTTCCGTAAATATGAGAGAGTATAGAATTCCTGAGTGTTGCTTACGTTGTTTTTTAAATTCCCGAGATAAAAGGAGGAATGTAAAATGCTTCTTTTTCAGGGCCTCTGGAATACTGTAAATTCTTATTTACTGTTTCTGTCTAAAAACTGAGCATTTTAGAGGTTATCTTGAGCTCTCAGATTAAGAAGATAAGCCAGAAAGCCAAATAGCTTCCCACCCTCATCCTCTGACAGCATCTGAGGCCTTTCTTCATTGTTTTTTAAATACTGTGTTTTCAAAGCTACCACGTAGTTTTTGAAATCACAGCCCAAAATAAGCACTAACTTCTTTTATTTGATTTTATTTTTAAAGCATTTGTGATTGTAAACTTCAGAAAGCAGATTGCCCAACCTCTTTCTGTAGCGATCATTGCTGCATGTACAAAGCAAGACCCTGACTCAAAAAAAAAAAAAAAAGAATCAATGACTAATAGTCTCAATCTGTTATGCAGCGTTAAGGAATGTAACTGGTTGTTGCTGTATTATACCATTGTGACTACTGAGTCTCAAAACTGCACATATTTTAGAAACTTCTTTTGCTGTTTCTGAATATATGAATCAACCTTTTGTTTGACTTCAAATAGCCTAAAGTTTGGTTTTAATGCATTTATGCTAGTAGTTAAGCAGATGGTTTCTAAATTTAACCCCAAGTCACCCACAGCAGCTTTCTTGGTCGCCTCCTACTGTGATCTTTCGATGATTACCTTGGCGTTCTTCCAAGTGGCACCTTCTAATTTTAGGTCACTGAGCTGGAAGAACCGACCACAGATGTGCATCAGAATATGCACTGTGTGGGACAGTGTCCTTCCAAGTGTCCTGCCAACAGAGGTCTTCTGTCTTAAAGATGCTAGAAAACAGTATCTTCCCTTGTTTTTTGCCCAGTTCTGGAATACTTCCACTTTTCGCCCCACATCGCACAGGATTAAGAAACTAAAAATATTTGATCAAAACATATATTTTTCAAGTGCAGCACCTCCCAAACATTTAAACATCAGAGTTTTAAATATTTTCAACTCAAAGCAAGCTTTTGCTTCTATATTCGATAATACATTGTAAAATGTACTTGATCATTCAACTAGCCCAATAATAAAATTTAATACAAATTTCAAAAAATTTTTTTCTAAATGAGGTCTGAAACATCATAGAAGGCACATTACCGCAATACAGACCAGAATGAGGTCTGTCTCAGCTAAGGTGGGTCACTTTGGAGTTCAGACCTGACTTCCAGTATGAACGTAGACCTTCGCTCACCATCTGTGTCTGGCCAAGTGAAAAAACACATTTCTTTTCTGTGCCCTATGGCTGCAGTAAACTAAAATTTTAAAAACATAGAAGAAATGTTTGGTGAGTTTGTCCAGTGTAGATTCTCTAAATAGGTTTTTAGAGAAAAAGTGAGATCTAGAACCTGAATTATAGCTTGCCACTAATTTATTTACTGGTCCATGTGTCAAGTGTCGTAACTTCCCAGGGTCTGCTTAGCTTCCAAGGGGAGGGTGACATTGGGCTGAGCCCCCGTCAGACTTCTAGGAATCTGTGGAGGGAGAAATGAAAGAGGGTTCCTGAGTTTTCTGGTTCTCGGTGTCTGCTGTGTTCGTGCCCTGACTCTCTGTGTGACATTACCTCACTGGCTGTCACCCACGTTTTCATTTTCCCAACTGTTGAAGTCCATGAGTCCCTAAGTTCATTAAAACATTGAAAATATGAGGCCAGGAATGGAAAAACTCATACTGGCTCCAGAAACAACTTAAAAGTCCAGTCACCATCCACCCCCAGAAGTGCTTCACTCACCTGCCGGGTCACCAGTCACCTGCCCTGGAGCTCAGCCCCTCTGTAGAAATCTCCATCCCCGTCTTCCTCATCTCACACACCCCGGCCTTGGGCCTCGCATCTCCTTACTGTGCATGTTCAAGGTGTCTACCACAGGGCTGTATCTCAGCATGTGCTGCTAGGCAGTGCCTGCCTCCGTCCCTCCCTCCCTCCGTCCCTCCCTCCCTCCGTCCCTCCCTTCCTTCCTTCCTTCCTTTCTGTTTTCCTGCCTTCCTGCCTTTCTTCCTTTTTCCCTCCCTTCCTGCCTTCCTTCCTGCCTGCCTGAGATGTTTGTAACTCAGGGGAAATGTATCAGATTAAAAACCAGGGAGGCTGAGAGGCAAGAAATTGTCCTGTAAAGTAGGGAAAAGGTGACCAGATACTTGGTGGGGAAAGAGGACAGAAGCATGGTGTTTCACTAGGTAGTTCTGTTTGAGGAAAGGTAAAGACAGAAGTTCCTCCCATTGTTCCCTCCTGTGCCCTCTTGGGATGTGAACGTAATGTGAAGTCTGCTTAGTAACGAATACTGAACAGTGAGGCTTCTTCCTCGTAGACGTGCCCGGTACTTTCCTTGTAAAATAACTGTATGTGACACAGTTACTCAGATGCCGTTCAGACCTCACGCTGTTGACACGGCCGTGGGCACAGTGAGAACCATGAAGAGCACAACAGCTCTGGAGCCTTATAACATCCCCACGCGGAGCTACAACCTCGACTGGGTCGTGGAAGGCACGATGAGTGGCA